>JANRGW010036992.1:6038-35999 GCA_024733675.1 Psilopsiagon aymara | reverse complement strand
CCCTCGACCTGCTGGTCACACTCCTTTTGATGCAGCCCAGGATACAGTTGGCTTTCTGGGCTGCGAGTGCACACTGCTGGCTCATGTTCATTTTCTCATCAACCAACAATTTAGCCTGTTGATCAGAAAAATAAGAGAGAAATGGCTTTCTCTGTCTTTTCATGTTATCTTACAAAATAAGGCAGAACTCATCTAGCAAGAACGAAATTTTCCTTTAGTAATTATCCTTATTTTTTAAAATGTGATTTTAACTTAAAGCTCATTTGAATTTTAGCTTGGTTTTCAAACTGAAGTCCAAACATATCAGAATGGCCAGAAATTTGACGCAATTTTAACTTCATTAATTGATTACTTTTAGTAAGAGAATTGACAGCTAAAAGAAAGCTAGAGTTCTGGGAGAATGTGCTATCATTGGGGGGTTTGTAAGACTTTCTGCGTATGTAATAAGAAATATGATGGGTACTTTTCACAGGAGGTGAGCGAAACTGCCTCTGTTCTGTGTCTTCAATTGAAAAATAGAGTTGGTAGTCCATATGTTCAGTGTGAATTTGTGTGCAGGTGTATCTGGTGTGTAGCCACATTTGCTACCCAGTGTTTAGGGGTTATAAAGCAGACCGCAGCATCAACTGTAATTCTGTGTTTTCTGATCCATTTTTTTTAAGGCTATGCGTAGTCATGAAGGAAATGAAGCTCAAGTCTGTTACTTCATAATTCAGTTACTCTTACTGAAGCCTAATGATTTCAGAAACAGAGTGAGTGATTTCGTGAAGGAGAATTCTCCAGAGCACTGGATGCAGAATGACTGGCATACTAAGCATATGAGTTATCACAAGGTATCAAAGCTAATGAAATTCTGTTGTTGTAAAATTTTTTGTGGAGTTGAGATCATCCAGAGAGTCTTTTGTTCTGTGAATGACAGGACAGCTCTGTCAAGTCTTAGAGTTAGTCAGTTGTAATTTATCTGGGCTAGAATAAAAAATATATGCCAAAAAAATCACTATGATTATGTAATGATGTTAAAATTATTGTGCAGTAATGTTCAAAGATAGAAGCGGCTGAAGAGTTGGTTGGAGATTCATTCTTGCTCATCTAAATCCCGTTGTTTTAAAGTCTTGGTTTTACTGACACTCATTTAGAGCAGTCTTTATGCACTAGAGAAAAGGTATTTCCTTCTGTTGTTTTATGAGTGTAGCAATACCTAAACCTACATTTTCCACAGGAGCTGCCATCTCCTGTGTGGCAAGAACATGATATCCTATTATGTTAGGGAGGAGAATTGATGGGATTTGAAGGCTGCTGTAACATAGTGGCTTCTGGTAACTAGAAAAGGATGAACCAGTGCAGTGTTCTATCAAAAGATAAATCAACACTGAGATTAAACAGATTCAAGCAAAGTTGTGTAGCTAAACACATGCAGTCTAGTTGTGATCCAGAAGCTATTTGGTCTGTATTAGCCCTCTGCTTTAGCTATGCAGTGTCTTAACAGTGCCTAAAAGTGTAAGGGTAGCAGGGAAGCAAATTATCTCAAGCTGCGAAGTGCTCTGACATGACTGCACAGTTATAGACCCCATCTGACATGTAGAAATTTCAGTCACAAGTAACACACCATAAGCACAGCCTTCAGCTGTACTTATCTGGTATTTGAGTGCACTCTAGTTCTCTCCCTGGAAGTTACTATTTCTAGTGTTCTGATTTAGCATATGATACAGAAGCTTTCAGCAGTGCTGATTTTCCCTTACAGTTTCTTTTACAGTACTTGGCAAGGGACACATAAGCGCTGTTTGCTTTCAGCTTTGCTTTGGGGTGTTTAATGTTCTCTTATGCCCACTTTGAGTGGTGGTGAAACTTTGTTTTGTTTTCTTGTTTGGTGTGTAGGGTTTTTTTCTGAAGAAGTTGTTATCTACTAGTCTGATAACTAAATAATTTCACTTAGAGTTGAATTTTCTTCAACTTTCTTCTTAAGCCTTACAGTGAAATCCTCTCACTGCAGTCATACAAGATAATGAGGGTTATGAATTGTCTTTTTAAAGCAGTGTAGATGCTGGATGCTTAATGCATTGCTTTTAAGGAAAGAGCTTTTGATTTTGTTGGATTTCTTTCTCTCCAGAAATATCCTGAGAAGCTGTATTTTGAAGGCTTGGCAGAGCAAGTCAATCCCCCAGTTCAGATCCAGCCCCAGTACCTTCCGATTTATTTTGGAAATGTGTGCCTGCGCTTTCTGCCAGTGTTTGACATTGTAATCCATAGATTTCTGGAATTGCTTCCAGTGTCTAAATCACTAGAAACTTTATTGGATCATCTGGGAGGTTTATACAAATTCCATGGTAAGTTATCTGTGAATATAGACTTTTATTCCTGTGGCCATCATTCTGTTCTCCTGCATTTGTAGTTTTCATCAACTTCAACAGTGTTTGAAGCCTTTCCTATCCTGTAAGCCCCATGTACATTTCTGCAGAGAAGTAATATCCCTGTTTAGTGAATTTCAGCCTAATAACAGTGAACTTTTATTCAGGTAGCTCTTGCTAATTCATGCTTCTCCTACAGCTTTCCCTTTCATTACCTGCTAGTTGTAAGTACTTGGACCTGTGTTCTAACAAACTTTCTGTTACCAAGGCTGAAACAGCTAGAAAGCAGTTCCCTCATCTGTTCTTATTGAATATTCAAATATAACAGCAACTTTATAATGAGATTTTTGTGTAGATGTCATGGCTATGTTATGCCCAGGCAATTTACAGTGTTCTCTTTACTGTGAATTTATACCTAAATTCTTCTAGATATATATTAATACCTTTTTACAAAGTTTAGTTACAAATATATTAGTTTTATAATTAAGATACAAACTGTTAGTAATACTGAATTTCTTTGATCAACTTATACCTTTCTGCACACACATTAAAGTGTATGTAAAAATAAGGAAAATTACTGTTGTATAGTGAAATAAAGAATGTGAATCAATTCCATATACATTTTTTTAAAATACATACAACATGCTCTTGTAGAGCTCTTCATTTTAATTTTATGTTTGCCACCATAAAGATAATAGTGATGCTGGAAGTTATTTCTGATCTTTGTTGTTTTCTTCTTGGTAGACCGTCCGGTGACTTACCTGTACAACACTCTTCACTATTATGAGATGCATCTCAGAGAGCGCACAAACCTCAAAAGAAAACTCGTTCATGCCATTATTGGCTCTCTCAAAGATAATCGCCCACTAGGCTGGTGTCTAAGTGATACTTATCTCAAATGTGCGATGAATGCCAGAGAAGAAAACCCATGGATTCCTGATGACACTTACTATTGCAAGCTCATTGGAAGACTAGTAGACAATATCCTTCTTAAAGTTTACATTAAATAAGCTGTACCAATGTCTTACAGCTTCTTTTAGTCAAAATATCAGGTTTAATTTCTGTCGATTCAGATATGAAATAAAGCTTGGAATCTTTATTTAGCTGCCTATATCAGTCAGAATTCACATTAGATTACTTCCGTGTACTTGTTTAAAAATTTTTCTACACAGGAACTGTGCTGTAAAACATCTTGAAAGGTATCCTGAAAACAAAGAACAGTGCAGCTGTATAAATGTTTCATTGTTTAATGCATCTCTTATAAATACAAATCCTGATGTTTATGTATTCCAAATTGAATTCCAGTTGCCCCATAAAACCAGCTTGATACAAAGCATCAGTACTTAAATGTAGAGATGAGTATTTCTGCATGTAACAAAAAAATACAGAAAGTGAGGCTACGTTTTTCCCTAATGCCATTGTATTACTAATAATAAAATATTGTAAGCAGTGCAGCATGTAAGAAGGCATATAACTGTCTACTTGAAGATCAGTATATGTGCTATTAGCAACAGCTGAGAATCTCTTTTTTTAAGAGGAAAAAATTGAAGTTATATTTTGAACACAAATCTACATGTTCTTAATTGCTGCCTTTTATTAGTTTTTATAGTTACAACTGCTGCTGGTTCAAATTTCTGTGGAAATACTTAATGAATCTGTGCATCCATTCTAAAGATTAGTACCAGTGTTATCTTCCTGGACATTGTCTTCTTTCTGTGTCAGCTTTATTGGAGTTGACCAGTTTTCTGCATGCTATGTGTCTTCCTTCACGCCTCTTCCTGAGCTTGCTTTTCTTTTATGTGCAGCTTGAAATCAGTTTATCATGTCACTCTAAAGAAAGCTAAAATCATATAAACCCTGCTTTTATGCAAATGTTAGCAGTATGTTCAGAGATATTTTCTGTGTATTGCTCAAATGAGTTAAGTCTTGGTTGGGAAAGTGGCGTATCACTGCCTCATATTCATACTTTTGTCCGTATGTCTTGTGTTTATGAAATGCAGTTGGTTTATTTGTTCTGAGTGACTTACCTTTCGGTTCAGTTTAGTATGAAGCAGCGTGCTGCTTACTCTAGTCTGTGTTGGGACAGCTTTTTTTTTCCTTAATCATTGTTACCTATGGCAGGCAAATCACCGGGTCCATTTCCAAATTGTGACTGGAGATTCAATGAGTTTCCTAACCCAGCTGCTCATGCTCTGCATGTTACCTGTGTTGAGCTCATGGCTCTGACTGTTCCAGGGAAAGATGTGGGCAATGAATTACTGAATGTTGTTCTGAAGAGGTATGTTGGCTTTCTGAAACTCTTTTCTGCAATATGCAACACATGGTTAGAGATACATTGTTAAGGAAGTCTGTGATACTCATTTTGTTGGTTTTTTTTTAAGTTTTTAATTAAGTATAAATACTTCAAGATTTATATATGAAGGTGTCCTTCCCTGTGGCATGGGGGTTGATCCTTCAGCTTAGTAATGTATTATTGTTAGCTCTGTTTTGGAGTCAATAAAGGGACAAGGTCACCTTAAGTGCTGATGCCTCTTCAGTATAAAGAGCAGTGTGATAAGAGCCTTTGGGGAAATCATGCTGCTGACACAAAATTGTGTCTGAACAAAGTTTTGCAAGCAACATCACAGTAGCATTTATCCTGTTTGTTTGCTCTCCTTAATACCTGTATATGTTTTTATAGCTCTCTCAACTTGAAAAATGTTCTTTGCATGAGTACGCTTTAACTGTAGGAGCACTAGAAGCACAAATTGCAATTGTGAAATTCAGAGCTTTAGTTTTCTTTGTTTCTCCAGTCAGCCCCTGGTGCCAAGAGAGAATATCACAGCTTGGATGAATGCAATTGGATTAATTATCACAGCCTTACCAGTGAGTCAGTATGTTGTATTTTAAAATAAAAAAACCCTCTTCTTCCATGTAAGGTTTATCATCTTTCTAGAGTATGTTCTAAGAACTTAGAGCCAACATGTAGATTCTGCATAATGCTATTCAGAAGGGTGCTTGTGTGTTTGAGAAGCATCTACTTCTCCAGCGTGGAAAAATTGACAGGGTTTTCTGAATTTCCATTAAGTTTTGAGGTTAGGTTGAAAAGTAGTAGAAAACACCTATTGAAAACATGTTTAAATGCTATGTGTGTAGAATTGCAAACTGGAACTACGAAATAAGGTCTTCTGATGCTAATTTTGTGTTAATCCTTGTACGTGTGCGTCCTTAAACAGTGTAAATGAGACATGCCTAAAACTGCAAGAGCAAATATGTGCAGTATCAGGGTTCATGTATCAGTAGGAACTTTGATCTTCTGAATATAATGTCTCGTGTATATGACCAGGACTCCCCGAGTAGTTTTGATCTTGCTTATCTGTTGCTTGCATCTGCAGCAGTTATCCTTTCTTTGCAACTTTTCTTCCCCAACAGCACGGTTCCTTTTCTTGGAAGAAAGCCATCATGGATTTAATCCTTATTATTTTTATGTTTCTTATTATTCTTCCTGTTCCCTCTCCTTGCATCTTCATCTTTAATTCTTTAATTTCTGTACTTTTGTTTTTTTCTTGTTTCCATCTTTGGATTTTCCGTCTGGCTTTGTTCTGGCAGTTAGAAGCCTCAGAAAATTCTCCTTCCTTCCATTAGGGCTTTTTGCCTCAGTGCTGCTTCTTTTGGAGACCTTTATATTAGCTAACTAAATTATTAAATTCATTAAATATGTCTTGATAATGTCATAACCTCGAGTATACCGGATCCCTTAACATGGATGCACTATTGTGCTTCTTAATTTCCATGTTTTGTCAGAAGGGTTATAAACTACAGTGTGGTTGAAAACATTTTAGAAATGCACTAATAGTAGAAAATGTTGAGGAGGCATTGTCTCAGTGGTCTTCTCAGAAGCAGTTTGACCTTTTGTTTTTTTCCAGGAGCCATACTGGATTGTTCTCCATGATCGCATTGTGAGTGTTATCAACAGTCCCAGCTTGACGTCAGAGACAGAGTGGGTTGGTTACCCATTCCAGCTGTTTGACTTCACAGCATGTCACCAGTCATATTCTGAGATGAGTTGTAGCTATACTTTGGCTTTGGCACATGCTGTCTGGCATCATTCTAGCATTGGACAGCTTTCTCTCATTCCTAAGTAAGTGTAATGATATTTGATGATTTGTCTTTTAAATTCTATGGATATTCTAGGTAACAGAGCTGTACCTCTAGCATTTACATCAGCAAATATGTACAGGGGAGCTTCAGAACTCACCAGACAGATCACAGAGTTTTTTTGCAGCTCTCTGTTGCCTGTAAGCTTTGGGGCTTTCATTTAGGTGTCTTTAATGAACCTTTTTTTATCTTTATTAGCTTTCATGCTTTTATTAATATAACTTTTATTAAACATTTGACTGTAGCATATTCCTAAAGTATCAACTGTAATCACAAAATCTGTCCTTGATTCTAGCAAATACCCTCTACCACAAGTTGAGATGCTTTGCTGACTAAAGGATGTGATAGGGGTCCACTTAATCATTAAAGCAAGTAAAAAATAACTACTTCAATAAAAAGTTGATGAGACTTTCCCCAGGGCCGCATTAATGAGAGAACTAATACACTTCACTTACAAAGTCTTAAAATACTGAGCAAAGTTAAGATGGTATAAGGTATTTCCCCCAGTCCTGATCTTTGATTTAAGGCTAGCTTTAAAACATCAGAGGACAGCTTTTCGATTGTGTGTAGCGTTCTGCTGAGTTTAGAGTTATTGGCTGTTGTAGTCCAGTAATAATGCCCAGAAATATTCTATAGCTTCACTGAAATAACTAGTATGTGTAAATGTCATGTTTTCAGAGTTCCTCTGTGTTTTCTAGAATGAAGACCCAAATCTGTGGGGCCTGTCTTTTTTGCCTAGACAGGGGAAAGGGAAAAAAGAAAGGGAAAAAAGAAAAAAGTAAAATAGGATAGGGGAAAAAAGAAAAAAAAAATCTACTTGAAGTACTTAGTGTCTTAAAATACTGCAGGTTCCTCACAGATGTATTGATACCCATAGTGAAAACAGAGTTCCAGTTACTCTACGTTTACCACCTTGTTGGTCCTTTTCTACAACGGTTCCAGCAGGAGAGGACACGATGCATGATAGAGGTAAAGTGTAGCTCTTGGTCTCCTTTAGAAAGTATATGTTGTTTTAGCTTTGCAGTTATATTACAAGGAAGTATCTGATAGGAAATTTTTCATAAGCATTCAGAATTAAATTCTGTACAAATTAAACAGTATTTTCAAGGATGTGAACTGCTGAGGCGGTACTCAGCTGCCCACTTAACTGAAATGTTGTCAGCTTGGTTACCTAGCACTTTTTCTAAACCCAAAAAAGAAATACAAGCCCAAAATAGGAAGCAGTACATGCTTTCTTTGGCCCTTAAACTGCATGCAAAATATGCATCAGACTTACTGCCTGTTTTAAAAGCTTATAGGCAGGGGAGGGAAGTACACAAAAGCTGAACTGTGAGGTCGGGGGAGCGCAGGCTGTTTCTTACATTCCTATCAGTGTGGATAAGGATAGGGGAGGAGAAAAGAACTGTAGCCAGCCACTAGGTAGATGAGCTGACAAACAGCAGGTAACAGAGACCCTTCTAGAAAGAAGAACTTGGGAATCCTGTCTTTGAATGCCTGTGCTGTCATTAGATATACACAAAGCCTGTATGTCAAGTGTGCATCTTGACTCCCATTACTTCCTGTGCTACAACTCTTTCTCTGCTCGTCACCCCCAGTTCATTCTAGAATACTTAGTTTGCAAACATTGATTTGTAAAGAAGTCAAAAAGTGCAGGGATGCATACACAGTGGGAGAAGAGTTCTGTAACTTCTGTTCCCATGTTTTCGAATGTGTCATGAACACAGGATACTGTGAGAAACTGTATCAGATACATAAATAAACATATGCCAGTGGTTCTGTATACTAGTTTCCGTACTTTCTTCAGTTTTACTCCTGACTTACAGCCTTTTCTGGTTCTTTTCAAGTGTATTTTGGAAGTATGAAACAAAAAATGCATGTACAGTTCTTTCAAATGCCTTTTTTCTCTAGGTTGGGGTTTTTTTTCTGTTTTGCCTTTTTTTTTTTTTCTTGAAGCTACAATAAATGTAACTCTAAAAAGTTGTTTCATAAAGCAGTGCTTAAAGAAAAGTACTGGAGAGCAACAAAGTACTGTTTGTACATGGATTAGTATCATTTTATAGGCTACTGTATAATACTATAAATTGCTAGCAAGTATTTGACTGGTTTCTTCTTTCCTCTGTGAGGAAGGAAATCTTTTCTGTGTCTGCCTGCTATGAATTGAGAAAAAATACAAGGAAAGTGAAGAAGTTGTTGTCTTTCCATGTTTTTTAACATGCCCATCTCTTTTTTCTTTGCAAGGAGTTGATTTTAGTGTGAGGAAATCGTGAGGAGTTGTCCTCAGAGTAGACAGCAGCTATCATGAACTTTGTACATGGTCATTTAAGACACAAGTTTCAGACTGCCATAGTTAAACTCTTCATAGAGAATGCTTGAACCATTAAAATACACTGTATGGTGAAAACCTTGCCAGAGACTAGGTACAAGGAGAATGCTGTAAACTGTAATGTCTTGTCTCTAGAAGACTCAAATCTTATGCTAAACTTTTCCTGGTTATTTATTGAGCAATACTTTTGCAAATTTTTTGGCACTTACTCAAACCATATTGCAGTCGATGATGTTTAAGCACTAATTATGCACCACATACCAGAATACCATCACTACACTCACTGGAAGTTAACTTCAGAAAATGAGATCATTTAGTTAAGCACAGTGGGTTGAGATAGACTTGCCCGTTTGTCCTTGTAAGAAAGTAAATGGTTAGGAATCACAGATACTTAAAAAACAGTACATATCTTTGTTACACTGTTAGGTGTATTTCTACTCTAAAGCATTTTAAAACCTGTTTTCATTTGGGGTGTTTTTTTGTGTCTGTGGAAACAGATTGGAGTGGCATTTTATGAAATGCTCCTGAATGCAGATCGGTACAGCTCCCACCTGAACTACATGGATTCTATATGTGACTTCTTGTATCATATGAAGTATATGTTTACAGGTGACAGTGTGAAAGACCAAGTAAGTGGGCAGTAGATATCGCTACTTTAATTATCTTTCTTCCTGTATAGAAATTTAATCTTTTTATGAATTATGGTCATAGATAACGGTACAACAAAATGCTTAACAATTGACTAGTCTCTATATGTAAATTAGGAAGTTGCTGCACTTCTGTGCATTTAGAAGAAAGCTTTAGATGCAGTGGACTGAGTATCTCAGATTTCAAGGTTGATTTCTGTAGCCTGAGATTTAAGGTACAGTTTGAGGGTCCTTTAGGAACTATTATTAAAGCAGTCACTAGAAGTAAAGCTACTGGGTGTTTCACACCTTTTGCTCCTACCAGTCTGTATGTCTTGCAAGTTTTTACCAAATTTCTGATTCATTAATATAACTTAATATGTGACGAAAGCAAGAATGCATCCGTGTTTAGTGAAAAATCATTCACATGATTTAAGTTTAGTTTTTAAGTGTGTGAATTGTTTTGCAAAGCTTTGGTTCCAACTGTTACACTAGGGAAAGATTTTTAAGGTTAGTTAACAAAAAAAGTTAACATGGTAAATAGAATATTAACATAAATACCGCTATTTATCTTTTTTCCTTTTTCATTGTGCTAATGTGATGTTTATGTATAGTAGTGGCATTATGTCAAAATACTCCTGTTTTACTCAATGCATGTCTGTCTTTTTTTGTTTGGTTATCAGGTTGAGAAAATAATTTGTAATTTAAGACCAGCTTTGAAACTTCGGTTACGCTTCATAACACACATCAGCAAAATGGAACCAGCTGCTGTTCCACAACAACCTCTCAATAATGGGTCACCTGCACAGCAGCCTAGCCAAGTGCCTGTTAATGTTGCTTTGCCTGTAACACAGTGAAATGGAGCATTGTTCTGGCCATGGGATGGAGGCTTCTTTGTGTTACTGATCAAGGTGAAACATTACGTGATCTGAAATCTGGTATGCTGTGTAACCATGCAGACTTCTGCTTCATTTTCTTCTGCATAATGAAGCTGTCCTTACTATGTGCATGCCAGTTGTCTTAGCTATTGATATCAGACGCTAGATGAGGTGTATTTTGTCTTTGAAAGCACCGAGTGAAGGTTCTCTGCAAGCAAATGCATGGATTTCTGAAGAGTTCACAATATCCTGCTCCCTGTTCTGGTTTGAGTCCTCTGGATTTTTACTTTCTGTTTGCCTGTGATACGAAAGAACACTCAATGTAGCCTGGTAGAAAATGGCCTCTAAATTTGGGTTCTGCCTTAGTAAAAATTTCTATTATTATTGCTGGAGAGTTACATTTCTTTTGGGCAGGCAGTTAAAGTCCTGATACAGAAACATTCCTAAACGGAGAGATTGCATCAGTTGCATTGAGCTAATTATAACATCTTTCCAAAGACTGAGCCTTTGAAAATACTTGTAAATCTTGTATGTACAGTTTACATTCAGCAGGTGAGCAATGGATTTGACCTGGCATCAGTTACTAGATTGTTAGATTATTACCGAAAGGCTGTCCCTAATGAATCTATTAGAAGTCTGCATATTCAGTTCAAGCTGTGATGGTTTATATTTTATCTTTCCTGTTTCAGAGATGATGTAATTTTTATTAAGTCAATCACATAAATTTTATTATATTTTAGATTTATATAAAGCCTACTTTAAGTTTTGTGTACTGTGTTCAGCAGGTTTTGATAACACAATTGAAAGGCTCAATACTTTGTAAATACTCATCATGTTTGACAATTTTTTTTATTAAAAAAACTCACTTTTAAAAGACTGTATGCAGTATTGTTAAGCTTACTAATTTTCTGTACCCATTACCCTTAAATTAAGGATTGACTATAGCAAGTATATCTCCATGTCCCAAGTCTGTCAGCTTTACAATAGTGACAGTTTTAACCTGTTACAAGTAGAGCTCAGATTACTAAGGTCATGTCTGATTTATGTCTCTTTAAAAATGTAACAGGTATGGAAAGGATTTCTTGATTCAACGGATGGAAGGTTTTTGGGTCTGTCTGGTTTTGAAGGACAGCAAACCTGTATAGCTGGAAACTGCTTTTGTGTTGTACTTGGATCCTAAATTCTGCCAAGTGTAATCTGAATAACAGGGAACTGAGTCCTCTTCAATGAATTTGTGGTCTGATAGAAAACAAACTGTCTGGCATATACTGTACGTTTGGTTTAAAAGGTCTTGTATTCCATTCCAGGGTCACATGACTTAATACCATCGGGCTCGATTTTGATAACAAGATGAACATAGTTGGTCTCCAAAAATACGGTGGACCATTCTTTACAGGCATTCCCATACGCTTTCTGGGGCAGACCTGAGAAGCAGAATTCTGCTCATGAGTTTGCAGAATTCTGTCAGCAGTGAAACTGTGTTAAGATTTCTCTTCCTAAACAGTTTTTGGGATGAAAAAAGAGATAGTCGGTAGAAACAGCATGTTACCTGGCTATTCTGCATACATGTTCTAACTGAGCTGATGCTAACATCACAGGTGTCACTCTGAATTGTCTTATTTCATGCTAAAGTAGTTTTGGTGCTTGATGTGGGACCCAGAGTATCCCTTTTAGTATTTAAAGTAGCACCTGTTTTTAGTCACTGGGATTTCAGAGATTGTATTGTGGAAGTTGCATAACTGTCTTCAGAAGCTAGTCATGAAGTCATGAAAGCTGTTGGAATTCTTTAAAGCTTTGGGTGTTTTTAGTTCTGGCTTGGATTCTTTTTTTACTTGTGCACCTGAAAAATTTAATTCTTCAGTGCTGTGGCAGGCAACAGCGGTATGCAGAAACAGCTTCCTTGCTCAGATTTGTGTCTACCAGGCATGCAGTTGTGTTAAGAGGTTGATTGCAACACGTTGGCCTTGCACTATTTGGAGGTAATGTGTCACAGCTGGGCTGGCATGAGCAAATTATTGAAAAATTTGCAGTTTCATCAATACTGTATCTGAACTTTTGACTTGGAAATTAAAGGCGCACTAATAGTGCTACAGATCAGGACCCTTGCTTGCCTAGTAGTATTAGTAGTTTACATGGTTTATGTATTACAAAATGCAAAGGGAAGACTCTCTCTTCCCCTGATTGTGCACTCTTAATGCCCTGCAAAACTCACCAGATTTCTGAAGGCGTTAAGCTCTCACTAGTCGGAATATGGTGTCTCTTCATCTAAAATCTGCACTTGTCTCTTCAGCAGTATTGATCTAAAAATCAATTTTTAATGATGATTTGAATTAAATCACTTGCACTTTAAAACTCAGCTAACCAAATTCATTTTCTAAAGCGTCAGCACAGCAAGACAAAATTCCAGGGTAATCTCAGCCCTGTGCTTGTAACTGATTATGGCTGTCATATGGCTGGTTTTTAAAATCCAAAATACTGTGTTTGCCAGTCTGCAGGAACTCACACCAGTTGTGAGTAGTGAGGAGAGACTGAAATCTGAGGTTTTGGATTTGGTTTTGGTTGGGGTTTTTTTGTATTCCAGATTGCAGGTAGGCAGCATGGAATGCACACAATAGTACCAGGGTTTTTCCACCTCATCTGACTTCTATAGAAAATATTTAGTAAGTCTTGAACTGTCTATTATTTCATGGCTGGGAGAGTCAACAGATGGCTAGAAAAAGATTAAATTCCCTCTTCAACCACCAGAGGGAGAGTTCTTCAAAAGATTTAGTCTGCTCTTCAGCTGATCACATGTATGATGCAATGTCGTGAACACTTAGATCTTCCTTGGATCTACCAACATTTTAGCAACTTACACTGATATGCTTGATACTTGATGTTTAAAATACACTTTGATATTTCTCTTCCTCATAAATAAGTTTGCTGGAGAACTCCCTAGAACTGTGGGGTTTACAGAGTCTTCCAAACAAATATCAAGATTTTTAATCTTTCAAAATTATCACAGATTTTTACTTTTTTTTTTCAAAGAGCAGCCAGTCACTTGTCTCATGCAACAGTTATCAGAGTTGATGAGAGATTTTTGCACTTAATCACAACAAAAGATAAGCAGTGGATAAGAACAGACTCTTTCACTTTGATTTTTAGCACTGAGATTATTTTAGGACGTAAATGAATCCTTGTGTCTGGGCAGACTATACCTGAAATCATGCAATCTTTTCTGAAGGTGTACAAAATGAGGATAATATCATTGTAATATTGCTGCTTTGACTGTTGAATTCGCATTCCTGTGACTCTCCACAGGATGAGTGTTCTCCCACCATGCCTACTGCTGAAATAATCTTACAATAGTGAATGAACAGTTGAATGAAACGATCACGCAATATTTAACTTGTGGCACCCTCTGCAACTCCAAGAGGTGGTGAGTGGTTTTTGTTTCCACTGTGCCTTTTTTCCTTCAGCAGGTCAGTTGTGCTGTAAGGCACAAGCTTTTTTTCCCAGTTTAGGATCCATAATCCAACATGGAGACGTCCCCACCCTCCACCCCTGTTTCTTCATTTATACATCTGCTGTTAGCCTGTGGTGCATTTCCACCCCCCATCCTCTGGGCTGCTCTACCATCTCCAGAGTTCTGTTAGGCTTTTGGCTGTGTATAACAAGTTGGGTGGTGAAGTGTCTCTTGACTCTATCAGGAACTCTTGCATGGCTAAGGTGGGAGCAGCAGTGGCCATACTACGAACTCCCATTGCCTGCCCAAGGTGAGAAGTGAGAGCAGCAATATTCAGTCCAGTTCCCTGACAGCTTTGGAACATTCCTCACCTTGGTCATAGCCCAAGTGGAACAATACCATTGTTACTGGAATTTTGAAAATTCCAGTAATTACCAACTCAGATTGTGGCTAGGATTGAAATTGACTGATGCCTAAAGCCAACCATCTTGCAGCCCTGTATACAGTAATTGTAAGTGAGACACTTTGAGCACTCCTGGGCCGTACTGGCCTGTGACCAAGCATGTCCCTCCGAGTGGACAAGAGCTCATTTCTAAACTCTGAGTCTCTGATGCTCTTCCTTGATGCTGTTACTGCTGAGACATAACTTAGCAGAAAGGAGATCTGGCTCATGAACTCTCAAGTTTGTGAGGTTCAGAGGACAGATGCTGAAAGCTGGTGATGCAGTGTGTGCTGAAAACTCCCCATTCCTTGAAGCTCAGCCCTCACCTATTGGGAAATTTGAAGGGAATGGGGAATGGAACTTTTAACCACTGGCCAAGTCTGAGGCTGAGATTGGACCTAGCCACATATAAGCTCCATCAGGAGTTTGGAAAGCAAGGGGGTACACTCTGAACCTCATGACTCAGTGGGAGGGTTTCCCTTGCTCTTCTGCTTCTTCAGCCTGAATCATTTTAGCTCAATTCTAACTATTTTCCTTTGTACATTACATTCATATAGTTAAGTCATAGAGTGAACCTTGCCGTCAGTTTTAGTCACCCCTTTATAAATTCATGTTGAAACTGCTCTTGCTAATACTTTTAGAGGTGATTCTTTGAGCCACCCTAAACCTATTCATGATGATAGTCATGGTCAGAGAGACACCACTGTGATTTCTGCATCCTTTCTTCTAGTAATTTCAGTAGAAAGAAAGGCCTTTGTTTTGGGTGGGGGTTTTTTGGTGGTTTGTTTTTTTTGGTTTGGTTTTTTTTTTCATTCCCTCTGTATGTCTGTTCTGTATTTGCTCTTGTGAACTGTAATGCTGTTCGGGTCTGGTCCTTCATCTCATTAGTATTTCAAACAGATTGCTGTATGACTTGGTGGTGTGTGTGTCTGATGTCAGATTTAATAGGAGCGAGCTGTTGTAAAGATAAGTAGGTGCCTTCTAATATTTTTCTCCTAAAATATGAGGGGATCATGTCTGTGTCTGGTGAGAGGAACACAGTGGGTTCCTATCAGCCATTGAAGGCAGAGGTTCTGTAGTTCTGCCCTAACCCTGTTTTGATACTGAGCAGTTCCAGGCTGCTTTACAGTTTAACTTTTAATTAAAAAGCTGAAATACCCCTACACCAAATTGCTCCCAGCTCAGTGCTGCACAGTAAATTTTTGAAGCGGCCCAGATGCCTTTGAGGCAAAAAGGTGAGCTGCCTTTGGCTGAAGAGACAATCAGGAAGGTGAGTTATGTTGAGGGCCCTCTAGAGTCTGAGGAGAGATGACTGCAAGCCTCTGCAGTTTGGTTCTTGCTCTGAACTGACCATGAGGAAGGTTCCTGCCACTTTCCATTTACTGCTGGAGTCAGGGGACTGGCCAAACTAGGTGCTGGATGGTATGGATACCATCCAGTCTAGTGCTGGTAACATGCAACACCTAGTGATCTCTAGAACATGTTGAATAAAGCAAAACAAGCAAGAAGAGAATGTACAAGTGTCAGTGAGTTTCATGATTCACATCATTACAAATGGGTAACTGATGGCTACAAAGAGTGAAAAACGAGTAGAGAGAGAACAGTCTGACAGTCCTGTATAACACTTGTACTGTGATACAAGACTTGAAGGGACCTGTTCCAGGATAACATGATGAATATATCTGTCATGGCATTTCCTTATTTCTCTTTTTATGAGGCACATTTTCCCAATGCTGCTCTCGAAATGGCAGGTACATTTAAATTTAGCAAAGTTATACTGAAAGTTGCATAAAATACAATTAGCATGTTCAGTGTGAAATGACAGCATGGCATTATCTGTGTGGTTGCACTGGAGTTTAGAAATTCAGTGTTGATTCCCATTGCAGCTATACCTCAGGCATGCCATTATTTATTAACTACTGTCAAAGTAAAGAGCACAAAACAAGGTCCTTAATGAGCCAGTCTCTTGCACTGAAGAACTTGCAACCTATAAATGAAGGTGTGCATAAATAGAATAATTGTACTGTTGAGAAAATAAATAACTTCTTGCATTTTCTTGTTAGCATATCAGTTTTCCTGCGAGTGCTGCAAAATCGGGGTGCGTGTGTGATATCTTTAGATTATGTTATGGAGATATTTGGCAAATTGAGAAGGGCTTCAAGAGGTGAGGATGAGATAAACAGATGGGAATGGAAAGTGTTAATGTTCTTGGAAGGGTTATGAAGTTGAATTCTCGTAAGTAAATCCTCGAGTCTCCTTTCTTCCTTGATGCTGTTACTGCTAAGACATAACTTCACAGAAAGGAGATCTGGCTGTGGCTGATCACATCAGTATCTTTTCTGTTTTCTTCTGTATTGTTGAGCCCCAGCCAAACTAGCCTTTAAGGGCCCTCACAGAAGTAAATCCCTTCCTTTTATACTTGCTTTCTTTAAAAGGATAGATGGTATAGTTAAAGGAGTGGAGACATCTGCCTTCAGCTGATATGTCACCTCTTTTTGTGAACAGCAGTGCTCTGACTATGAATAAATAGGGGAAGGACGGAGAATATATCCCCTCTACCACTTCAGAATTAGCACTGCTCCTGAAGCAAAAGCCACATTAACATACAGGATAAGTAAAGTTCAGCAGCAATACTGGCTTCCATTTCTCCTTTCTCACCTATTCTATTTTTTCCCTGCCCCACTGACTCCCCTCCTACCTAACTGCAGAACTGTGAAAATAAAAATTATTGCACTCCTTCAGGATGGGATCCTCACTGGGGGCTGGTATGGGAGTGGCTGAGCGGGCACCAGGACCTGGGGAAAGTTTGGCATCATGAGCATCTCCCAGCCTCCATGCTGCAGATAGCTGATGCAACTTGTGGGGAGCGTGCTAGTGCAGGACTGTCAGTATGTAATGAAGTTGTAAGGGTTGAATGGGTATTGTTTGAACTAGTGAGTAGCTTTAGAAGTAGATCAGTGATGGAGGAAGCTCTGAGAGGTTAGAAAGAAAGATTTGGGGTGCAGAGCTCTTCTTTCTAGACCTTAGCACAGACTCTTGTTGGTGGATGCAATGCAAAGGTATGATCCCATGCCTGTAATTGGTCTCTAGGCCTGGATGTGCCCACACGTTGGAAGTGTAGGTCACCCAGCAGCTGTGTTGCCTCCTTTTCTTTGGTGGCTTTGTGCTCACTCTCCTTATGAGAGGTCATCTGGAGAACCAGTTTTCTCCCGCAGTGAAATGCCTTTTTTGGAGGCGCTGAGTGCAAATGCTTAGAACAGCTGGAAGCAGGACCTTGCCCTTGCAGTCGCTCTCCTACCTGTGATCTCAGATGTGGAACTGTGATGCCTGCTTTTAACATTTAGACTCAGTTTTACACAGTTGAATAGCTGGTTTTGAGCTCCATGAAGTTCTGGATTTGGAGAAATAGGCCGAAAGAGAGGTGTGAGGTGAGGCTCTGCTGAGGAGCCCAATTGCCGTGAACACTGGACAAAAGTAACTTCTGATTTTCCCCAAACAAATTCTATGTTAAAGATGACAAATGTCAGTCCTGCACGCAATGTTTGTGAAAACTTCTTTCCCTTCCCAGGAGAAAAAACATGGTGAAGAGTTTTCCGTATTTTCTAAAAGCTCATTTTTTTCACACAAAAGGAATGAACAGCTTTGAAGAAAGGTCACAGTCAGTGGCAACTTCATCGTTTGCAGCCTCACGCACTCCAACCAAAATGTTTCTGGATTTGTCTGACAAAAGCCAGAGATGCTGTTTACCTGTCCCTTTGAAAGAGGAGCTCCAGTTATTCCAGCTCATGGCTTCAGCTTGACACTCGTTATGACACCTGAAACAGAGGTGAAGTTACTGTAAGGAGGAATCAGGGGAATCTGGTTTTCTTTCCATCCACAGGGAAAAACAAATGTACAAACCCAGCAACAGCAGTTACTGCTTTCCTGTCCTTAAACCTCCTGCAAAGTGGTAATTGTTTACTGTTTTCTTAGACTGATAGTTTGCAGTCTTTCCTCTGACTAAAATGCCACCTTAGCAGTTTTTAAGAAGGATGTTTCCATGATGTACAATGCTGAGCAGCACCTCCTGAGTATCTTTGAAGGACAAAGCTTTCACAGAATACATCCTGTCTCATGTTGCTATTTATAATTTAGGTCAATTCTTTTCACTTCATTTTACTGCAGTCAAAGGCATTTGCTTTGACAGGATGAATAACCATCGACCAATAGTAACGCTGTCACTTTTGCACTGCTTTGCTCTGCAGAACCTTAGTGGCCACAACTTCCACTGCATTGCACCTTCTGCTGTTCTGAGCTCCTCACCCCTGTGAGCAGATGAAGCAGCCAAGACCTGAGTATGCATATCACAAGCAGAAGCAGCCATTTGGTGAAGGCACAGGACTTTTTGTCTTTAAAAGAACAAGAGAAATTATAATAATCAAGAAACTAAGAAGCACATTCACTGTGATTTCTCATTATATTCAGAGGAAATCTAAAAAAGTCTTTGAGCATTCTGGGAAATGCAATGAACCATATTTGCCACACTGTGTTGATAGAAAAATACTCATTTAGGCCTCTTTTTTTTTCCTCTCAGTCACCCTAACATGTGAGCATGATTAAATATTTGCCACCTGCAAAGGAATGTCACTATGTAATTTTCCATGGCATTCTGAGGAAAGTCTATCACATCAGCTGTGGCAATTCTCCAGCCTCCCAGCCTGCAAAGAGTTTTATTGAGCTTGTTGATGGTACTCTCACCTCTCAAAGGTAGTTGGGGCCACTGCTTTCTTCTCTTCAAAATGAACACTCTAGCCTAAATGAAAATAACAGGGTGTTATAATTGTATTCTCTTTTTCTCTTGGTGCATGAAATCAACACTCAAGAAGATGTTGGCTTGATAACATTCCCAGCCAGTGTGCAAGCAGATCCTGCAATACTGCAAGCTGTGAAACAGATTTTTATATACACATTCCTTGTCTGGGCCTTATTTATGTTAGAAATTGAATGTAGTATATTCAAGCTGTCATGCACTGGAGGTTTTCCTAGTGTTTTATCCCAAAATATCGGTACAGCCCTTAGGATAGTTCCTGCTCTAGGCACTTTTGCAATGTCTTGGGTCATGTAAGAAAGCTTTAAAACACAGAGGTTGCTAGACACATTCCTTCAGGTCCTCTTTCAAATCTCAGTGAATCTTGTCATCACTTCATTGGGATTTGGATCTGGGACTGGCACACACACACCAGACACCAGGTTCCACCAGCAGGGTTGTTCTTTGGTGGTCCAAAGCAGGTTATGTTACAATGGTAACATGCTCCATTTAAAGCTTTTCAAATGGACATCACATCAGCCCTAAACATTTAACTTGTGTATATATAACTTCTTTCCGATTGAGATGTTGGTATATATGGTGTTCAGCTAGCTTGAGAAAAATGAAGGATGAATAGTCATGAATAAAAAACAGAGATGGTTCTCTGGACCACATGCAGTGCTTCTGAAGTGGCATCTTCTGTCAACCGTCAGAGAAAAGAAAGCCCTTTGAAATGGATGGAGCACCATGAGAATCCAATTTCTGTGATCCATAAGCAAACTATTTCTTCCTCTCCACTAGATGACAAGCTGACAAATCTTGTTTTAAAGAACATTTTCAACTTGCTTAATAAATTATAAAACGCAGCTTGCAAATGGCATATTTCATTTGCAGTGACATAAATCCCAAACAGATTTTTCAGTAGTGTTACAAATTATATAAAGTGATTTATATGTTTCCTTGGCATCAGTTCTCTGTCTTTCTCCCTAAAATTAGACAAGCTAAAAGACAGAAAAGTAGGACATCATTAACAAAGCATTAGAATGAAACATTGCAAAGTAGGTGTACTTGAAAATTAAAATATAAAGTGCTGACAAACTACCAAGGAATGATGGGCTCATGGCTAAGGTGCAGAAAGGGACTGCCAGAACGTAATTAATTTCTTCTGACACAGTCTTCCCAAGTGACCTTAGTCAAAGCTTTGAGATTCACTGTGCCTTGATTGTCTATCAGTAAACTATGGCAAATGGCTTCCCTGCCTCCCAGTTGAACCATGGAGACTGTAAAGTACTCATATATACATAGTGACAATCAGGACCGTATGATGGCCACAGGGAAATAAGAGGAGAAATCGTGAACTAAGCTGCTAAGAGCATTCTTTCCCTTGAGTGTGGTAGTCTCCTCTTTGTCTTTTGCAGAGGTCCCCAAACTTCTTGTGCTCCTCTGCTGTCATCATTATCACTCTTGTCAGCTGCTCTCCCCATTTCTGTGTGCCACAGAAAATCTTCAGTTGTTTGGTCAGCATCTGTAGGATTTGAATTAATAGCTTCTGTGCCCCATACCAAATCTACCACAATTCAGGAATCCCAGGTCAAAATATAGAATTATTGTTAAGATAGAGGTATATCTTAATACAAAAGGCATCTCCTTTTCCCCAGAGAAAGGAGAGTACAAAAGGAAGTTTCAGACAAAGGCATAAGCATTCAGGGACAGGTTCATATTTGCCCTATAGATTTTTGTTTCATGAGCTGTTCTACACACCCCTTGTTTGCCTGTGTGGATGACATGTCCTGCTGAAATCACTGTCCACAATCTTAGTTATCATCCCAGGATACATGCCACCCTCTCTGGACTCAGGTTGTGACAAAGTGCATCCCTCAGCAACAGGAGCAGCATGATGGCTCTTTGTCTTTGGACTTCTTCATCCTGCAGATAGGTGGCAGAGGGAAGATAGAAAAAACACTAGTGAAGGTGTGGAAAGACTGTTGACAGGCCCCCAGCAGCCAAACAATTAAATTCATCCCTGTACCCAAGCCCCTCAATTTGAAACTGTCAGCAGGTGTTAGTTCAGAAGAGAACTAAGAGTTTGTTTAAGTAGAGCTTGTATTTTTGAGCTAGGCTTGTGTGGTAGTGGTGCAACTCTGTAGTGTTTACAGTGGCTGACACGTGGTGCCCCTTATTAAGCTCTTCCACCTCACAGTGAGGTTTCTGTGCTTGTCCTTCCATGTGTTGTGCCAAGGCATTTTTAAGCTTTTTTCACCTCCTTGTTTACAAAGGGGTGAAACAACATCAAAGCTGTAAATCAAGAAAAAATTTACTTTCATCATTTTCCTAGCTGTGTATCAAGCTGGTTTTCCTGTAAACAGCACCCTTGTGGTACTACCAGGAATCCAGTGAATAGATTAGACAAGTAAGCAGATATGAACAGTGACCTCTGGCAGTCTGTGACTCAGCACTGCTCCATAATCCCTGCCTGGCATTAGGCATGGGTATGATATGACAGCTCTGGCTGCTCCAGACACAACTGGACAATGTCAACATCTGGTTTACTTTCAACATGAAAATACACTTTTATGGATAATAACAGCCCGTCTTGTTTTCTCATCTTAAATACATGATGTGGAAGAAGCTATGCCAGTGGAGGATTCTTCCACTTGAAGAGGTGGAGGAGGTCACTCTTCAGGTGCACTATCCCTGTTTCTCAAACCAGTGGTTTTTTCCCCAACAAGTATTTCACAGTTGAGCCCTGGAAGTCGAGAAGGCAAACTTGGGCATTTGGTTACACCTTCAAATGATGTGTGGAATGGGAACTCTTCCCACTCTTCCCTTCCTCTTCTTCTTCTTCCCCCTCCTCACTGCCCACATGGTGTGTCAGGCCTCAGGCTGTGCACTGATCATTCCATCCTGGCCCCAGTGCAGCCAACAATGGCTGCTGCAGTGCTGCTTGCACTCGATGCACTGAATTTTGGGACACCCCTCCATGTTGCCATCATGGCTCCAGGCAGCCCAACAAGATGCAAAGAATGGGGTAGGATGGGGCCACTATGTCTACTGCCACCTGCAATGGGAGTGCCCTCAGCTCTTTTCTCAGAAGCCTGATGTTCTGAGAACAAGGCAACCCAGTTGAATAGGTGACAGCAGGAATACAGCCCTCACTTTTATGGTCACAAGAAGGGTTTTGTGAAATGAAATGAAAGCTGAGATGTTTCTCCAGCCCTGCTAGGTCCCAAAAGTGCTGAAAACATCGCCCTACAGAGAAGTGCAGAACCTGAGCTTTCACCCACAACTGTATGTAAATCCAGTTTCCATAGGATTATACACACAGGCTCTAAGATTGCAATAGTGTGCCTATCAACACACTACAGCTGATCTGATTGCCTTCAGCACTTCAGATTAATATATTGAGTTTATGCAACCAAAGGAAAGAACCAGAAGCAGCAATCATATCACTCACAGCAAATTTCAAACCCTTCAGGCAGCTGGAGTTTGTGTTTTTAACACATGCAAAAAGGCAAGACCACAATGACCTGAAAACTTTTCTTCTGATCATATGAAGAGCTGGGGCTTGATTTCTCCAGTGTTTGCAAATTGCCTTCTTACCTCATTGCTACCAGTTGTTCAGAAATGGGTATCAATGGGAATTTGTTGTGAGAAACTGGTGCAGAGAAACTCTCTCTTCCGTCATGTTTGCTCTTTTCCTTCTTGTAACAAAGACAGTTCCATTATTTTTCTGAACTTTCAGAAGAAGAGTTCATTAGCTGAGTGCAGCAGAGCCTTGCCAAAGTGACTGCTTCCAAACCAGCAGCTGCTTGTACCTGCAGGCAGTGAAGGGAGAAAAGGTTTGAGTGGTGTCATGCAAATTTTGTGTGGAGGTTCAGGAGTGTGTGAATGAAGACAGATGACGTACTAAGGCTTTAGAAATCCCAGTACTCACACAGAAAAATTGCACTCAGCTTCGCTGTTCCCCTCATTTTTCAAATGAGATATTAAATTATCTTTCAACTTCAACTCATACTAAACATGATCATTTTACATGGGCTCATACTAAATGTGGTCATCTTATATTGGCCCAATTCCCTACCTATTTAGTGTGTTTGTCTATTGTGGCTCATCACATACAAGGTCTGAAGTTCCCTGGGACAGAAATTCTTTTATTGCATCTGTTCTCAGTGACTTAAAAAACAAAGCTTTAATTTCCCTCAGCCGGGCTTTCAGGCACAGCTGTGCTGCAGCATCAGGTGCTCTGAAGCCCCAGATCCTCATAGATGCAGAAATCTGCAGATTCTGACATTTGCTTTTTCCCTGAGATTTCTACATAGCGCCTGTCAAGAGCTTTGCTTGTCCTGCTGGGGATGCTGTGAAATAGTCCTCTGCTGTTCATATTTTGGCTGAGATGCTTGAAACCAGATCAATAAATTGCATTTTAGAAGAATATCTTTCTGAGAAAGGGGGACTAAATGCAGTATTACAGCCTTCATCATAATACAATGTCACTACTTCTGTAAAACTTTCTGATTTCCAGGGGAACTGGATTTTGCCTCACTAAGATTATCTTAAAAGACTGAAACTGGGTACATGCTCCATTTCAGAATGCATGTTCTTTCAAAGTGTTGTACCCTTGTCATATAAGTTCCCTCTACATTATAGATGGGTCTCATCCAAGCTTGGGTGTTCCTTTACATGAAGTAGTGCTGTAGCCATAATAAACCTTGATGTGATAGTGCTCCTCTGGAATTGATTTTAGCAAAGCAGAAGTGTTGCAAGGTATTCAGTAATATGCAGAGTAGTAATTCTGTGTATTAGAGTAAATGAGAGGATAACACCCCCCACACACACAAGATAACAAATGCAAATGTGGAGTTTGCTCAAACACCCCAATTACAAAGTTGGAAAGTAAGTCAGATGCATGTGTTGTATACCAAACTTTGACACAAATACAAACAGTACATTAAAGATAAGAAAGTGTATCACATGCAAGATTTTATACCCATCAGTTGTTTTTCTTGGTTTTATTTTAGCAGTAAAGATCAGTGATGTTCCTTCATTATTTGTTAGCTAGGGAAAGAATTATAATTTAAAAGGAAAGAATTATAATTTGTTAGCTAGGGAAAGAATTGTAATTTTTCCAACTCCAAAAACGCTGCGCCAGCACAGTGGGGGGTTCACAAGCACTTTGATTAGGACATAAAATAGCAAGGAAATTAAAAAAAAAAAAAGGGGGGGCAGAAATTAGCTTTTTGTGAGTGTGTTTTAAAATAGATCAGGAAGGAAGGTAAGATGCACTCCAGTGTTCTCCTGCTGTGCAGAGACCTTCCCTACACAGGCTGCGGGTGAGAAGAGCAAGGTTGAGTTGTGCAGAGATGCTGTGGATTAGTCTGAAGCTCACTTGGACAATGTCCAGTTTGCATAGCCTAATTTCTCAGGCCCAATGGGCTGCTGGTTTGCAGAAAAGGTTTTCAGGTGACACAGGTAGAGAGATAGGCAGTGCCTACTGATCTCCCAACCTAACAGGCACAGTGAGATGGCAACAGGGGACCTAGGGAGAGGGGCCATCCCAGGGGGGGTTAAAAAGAGCAGAGTTTGTTGCTGTTCCAGCCTGCCTTGCAAATCCAACTGCCTCAGAGCCAGGCTGAAACACCGTGTCATGCATGGTAGTGCAGGACAGGCAAGACTGTACTGCAGCAAATGGAGAGGCAGTGATATTCATGTCCCTGTGACCCAATATGCTTCGGTGTGCCTCATCCTGCCAAGCAGTGTCGCCATAGTGCTGTGCTCAGCCTATACTGTATGAGGCTAACCTAGCACATCTCCACTGCAATATCCCCTGTATGAATCAGAAACTTGTGCTCTGACAAATGCAATATGGCTTGACCAGGAGCCTTTTCTGCTACAGCCAACAGCTACATTTCCCAGTTTTGCAAACACTTCAATTCCCTGTCAACAGAAAACCTATGGAAGGCAGATTACACAGAAGCTTTTGGAGGGCAAGAGAAATTTCTGGCTTTTTTAAGATTTTATGGTGATATAGCAGGCCACAAGACAGTACCAGAATAGCAAAAGCCATCTCCAGAAGGGTTGTTTATTCCCCCTAACAGATGGAGCAAAGTAAGAGTTTTTAATATAGACTTCTATCAGGGGGAGGAAAAATTATAATCCTGGTAGAACTGAAATCCTATTTAAGTATTAAATGTTAAATTTAAATAAAAATTTAGATCTGTAAAATGCTCCAACAGTAAGAAATAAAGGGACATGGAAACAAAGTCTTGGTTCGAAAATGCCAAAGTGCTCCATGTCAATGCTGTTGGACCAGAATATCCAACATTGTGTTTCACTCAAAACAACAGATTTTGGTATAGAAAGGAAGCAAAATTAGAAAACAAAATTGAAAGGAGTTAATTTACGCACAACATATTTTGTTTTAGTTCGATGAATCATCAGATTGTTTCGGCTGTTTTCATCTGAGAGGATTGTGTTTGTTTTGGCTTAATTAAAGCTGTTTGTTTCCAAGGATAGAGAAGTAGGTAGTTCGCTCCTACTGTTCACCTGTGTACCTAAACCTCTGCATTTATACACCTGCACCACTCTCACTCTGTGCCCCTTCTGAAATTCTTTAAAAAAGCCTAATTTTTGTCTCCTGGTCCTCTGGATCCCTATACCTTCCTGTGTTCCCTCCCTTCACTTTGACTCTGCCATGAGTCTTGGGTCTCACTATGTGTTCCCACAGCCTTCACCTTTGGCTAGTGGGCAATTACAAACATGGCAAGTATCCTTGAACTAACCAGTGGTTACTAGCTGGCAGCTTGAGAGCATATTCAAGAGTTTATTTTAACAAGTTTCTTTGCACAAACCTCATTCTTTAATGATGGTTTCTGTGTATTTCTCTCCTCTGAGCAAGGTCAACCCCTCTTAAACCTGTGTGGGGAGGTCATTTTACCACACAGTGTTCTCTATGACGCAGCATTAGGGGCCTTTGTTTGGCTTTGGCAAGGAGGATTAGGACAATAAAAGCACTGGCACCATTCAGCTCTAAAAAAATATAAGGAGGAAACTGCCTTATTTTTATGCTTGAATAATTCAGATTACAAACAGAGCAAATTATGTCAACAAGCAGATACCTAGTGAGTTAATTTGCTATGAATTTCCTAGTTTGAATTCATCAGCACTCATATCACTATAAACCAGAGAATGAGCCTTTTATCTTATTGTGCTAATACTCACAGCTTTTGCACTAAATGAGAGAGAGAGAGGTTGATTGACTGTACCAGTCTGGTGGTGAAGAAAAGCTATGAGTCTTTTATCGCTGCCTGGGAGTTGACAGAAAATGTCCTTTATTGAGCTGGAAAACTCCATCACTTCATGAACATGGGTGCAGAGGGGCAGAATTCCACCTATTTGTTTGTAAGGTCCAGCAAAGGCAGATGATACTGGAGCTGTGAGCATGAAAACATTTAACATGCTGTGGAAATAAATCTTTAGTGACCCAGATTCTGCTATAAATACTGCATCTGAATAAGAAAAATGAATTGATGAGGAATGTGTTCTGCACAATCCTCATAGTGGATCTTATTTCTAAATAGATATTTTTAACTATTCTAATGTGACCCAATAATGTATAAAACTTGCTTTGCTGCAGGTTATATATGCATACATATTTTTAAAGACTGTTGAGGCTGCTCTGTCAACAAGCCTCTCAGTGTTGTTTTTTGTTCTTAGTTTGCAAGATTCAGTAAGATAGAAGGCTAGTTATGAAAAACATTTTCTATGGAAAAATCAGGCAGAACTGAGTGACAAAAAGTGATTTACACTTTCCTACAAACAATAGCTATATTTATTTATTTACTCACTACCCTTGAGATCCGTGAGACCAGGTGTAAATTGTCTTCTTTCCTGAAGAACTTTAATTTTCTACTGCCTTCTCTTGAAAGTATCACAGAAATTGAGAACTTCTGTTGCATTAACCTTGCATGATAAAATGCTAAGGTTCTCCTTCAATATCTGGGTGGTAAGACTATTACACGTTTGGTCAGTGGCATCCATCTAAATGGCATTAAGTCCAATGGGAAGACAACAGCTTTGCTGTGAAAGCTTTTGTGCTACCGATTGGAGGATGTGAATCCTCTTTAAGGTACTAGATCAAAACTCAGAAGAGAAAGCTTACATTGTTTACTCTTTCTCTGAAGATGTGGTCCTGTGTCATTCAAGGGTGTTTTCAGAGGGGTGCTTTGCACGTTTGATCAGATGCTGCATAAGGACTATAAGTTATACTGAGTAAAAATTCAAACTTTAGCTAATTGTGCTAGCAAATTGAAGGGGGTCTTCCTAAAACCTTTCCTTGCACCTTCTACTCCAGGCCAACCAAAAATAATGAAATCAGGAATCCTAGTTGATGTCTTCACATGCTTCCTTAGCTGAGAGGCTTAGCTACTTTTTTCATCCCCTGCAGGAGTAACATTGAACATTGTTGAACTTGATCTATTTTCACTGCATTTCTTTTACCTTTGTGTTAGCTAAATAGAGAGCTTCTGTCTTTATCATTGTCATGGTTGATGCTCAGTAAAGGTCCAGTCTGACAACTAATAAAGTTCATGGGAGTCTTTCCACTGACTCTGACAGGAGATGGATAGAAACTAAAAACAACATCCTCAAAAGTTTCTGTATCCTCCATCCTAATGTCCTTATTCATGGGAAGTACGTCTTGCTGCCTCAGCTGGGGGTCAAAAGAAGGAGATTGCAATGGGAGAAGGCAGGTCTGAGAAGTCCAGCACAAAGTGTCTAAAATACAGCAGCAAAGGGTAAAGCCAAAAATAAAAACTGAAATAAGGAAACAGGAATGAGCAGAACTCAGAATGGAAAATTTGTGGGGACAAAGTAAAGAGTGTGAAATTAATCCAGGGTGTTATAAAATGCAGGATTTACTTTTCAATCTACAATTACTTTTCTTACTTTAGGTTTGAATTTAAGTTACTCAGAAAACACAAGAAAAGGAAAGCACAACAATAGTTGTCATTTATACCTGATGTGGTTTGTGAGTGAAATGCATTTCTCTTGAAATTCTCATGCATGCCCTACAAAGAAAAACAGATGAGTGTATTCATTGTGTTTATTCCCTTCTTCCATAGGAACAGCAACATGAAGTCCTTCCTCCTAGACACATATTGGATCTGGGGTTACAGATGCAATAATTACTTCCCTGAGCCTCCCAAGCATCCCTATTCCTTCTCCTCCAGCTACTCCTTTTCCTTGAAGGGCACAGCACAGAGCTTGAGGAACACCAGTGCTATGACTACCACTTCTTTTCATGCTCTCCTTGACACATGGTGTTTTTGTGTTTTCAGCGTTGAATGTGAGTCCCCTCATATATCCCCTGATATCAATGATTTCTTGCCAATCTGCCTGTAGAAATAAGAACAAACCAACCAAATGGTAAAAGTTCAGTCAGCTCTTCACTGATTCATGTATTTTTTCACATCCTTTGTCTACCTTGACAATAAGACAAGGTGTCAATACTTGCCAATTGTCCCCACCATGTTCTCTCAGAGGAAGGAAACCTCAAAATTGACAGGAGGGTTATCCAGGCATCTTGCAGTCGGGAACCACTATTCTACTTATCTTTACAAAATATGAATTGTTCTAAGAACGGACACCTAAACTTTGCTAAAATCCTTAGAGTATCAAGATCAGGATCTCTAGTTCCAACTGTCAAAGTTTGACAATACTGATATGTTAAATGGATAATTCCTCAAAAGTTTCTGCTGTAGCCTATTTTCTCGCGTGCCCTATATAATCTTCAGATAAATTGTTCAATTGAGACCTTTTTCTTTCCATTTTAGAGAGGGTTAGACTTCTTTCTCTTTGTGTAACTGTTCCCCTCTGCAGATGAGTAGAAAATGCAGAGGATTTTATTATTTATGGAGAACAAATATTAATAGTTGATGATTAATTTGGTATAATGGTTGCAACAGAAAGGTTTCTGGGTAAATACCACCTTACAACATACCTTTTTTTGTGAATGCTTTCACTGCTTAATATTCACAGTGTGAAGTATACACCATGGGAGAAAAGGAGGTTGGTTTCGTTTTGACACCAACAGCAACAGCTAATGCACTGATTAACTAAAAGAAGTGGCATCATTAGTGAGTGAGTCATTAGCATCCTCAGAGAAAAGCAATAATGAGAAGGGGAAAAAACCCAATTGCTTAGAAAAAGTCACAAAGCACATGACAGAGTATTTTAATTTGTTCAAAAATAGTTACATCTCTGCTCCTATAATTAAGGTTTTATTAATTTAGGATTGGAACAGATGAGAACATGGATTTTTGTGTGTCTGCATCAGCTCAGGTGTAGTTCATAACCCTGAGGAGAAACCCCAGGGAACCACGAGGACATGGCCACTTTCAGGGCAGAGGTTTCTTCATGATACAGGCAGTGGGAGGAATACCAGCCTTTTCTGTATTGATGCCTAATTCTGTATCAGCATTTTGCAGCATATACACATAGACAATCAGCAGACATCAAAAGTCTCACTGTTTAATCATGTTCAGAATAATTTATTTTCTATGGGATCCTAATAAAAACATACAAGTAAAGCAAAAGAGTCAAAATCCTACACCTCTGCATGTAAATGGGAGTGGACACTGGGGTCTAACCAGAAGTTCATTCATAATGTAATGACCTCTCACCATTTTCATAGAATCATAGAATAGTTAGGGTTGGAAAGGACTTTAAGATCATCTAGTTCCAACCCCCCTGCCATGCGCAGGGACACCTCACACTAAACCATGTCACCCAAGGCTCTGTCCAACCCGGCCTTGAACACCACCAGTGATGGAGCTTTCACAACTTCCCTGGGCAACCCATTCCAGTGCCTCACCACACTTAAACTTCCACTTGTGTGGAAGACATCTTCCTTCTGCAAGTAATAGAGGAGCCAACAAGGAGAGGTGCCATGCTTGACCTCGTGCTCACCAACAGGGAAGGGC
>JANRGW010036991.1:2572-15466 GCA_024733675.1 Psilopsiagon aymara | reverse complement strand
CCTGTGTCCTGCACCTGCTGAACCAGGGCTATCTGCGGCGCCAGGAGGAGAGGCCTCATGTCTTGGAATACATCTCTTCTGAGCCTACAACCCCTCCTGGGGGCCAGGCACAGATGGTTTTCCAGAGCAGGCCACTGAAGACATCTCCAGATGAGGACAGCTTCGATCACCTGCACTGGTAGGGATGCATGTCAGCAGGTGTGATGTGGGTGTGCATCTCCACCTTGTATGTTTGTGACACATTTCTCTATGTCAGGTTGAAGCCTGGCACTGGCAGTTCGGAGGAGTTTCTCATGGCAATGCTGCAGGTGCCAAGGGGGCACACACTTAGTCCAGAAGAAGCGAAGCTGCTCATGAACCAGACAGTACAACAGGTCCAGGATGCTCTGAGCATCCCAGATGATGTTGCTCGGCACCTCCTCATGCACTGTAGGTGGAATGTGGATTTCCTCATCCAGCGTTATATGGAGAACCGTGAGACCCTGCTTATCGCCTCGGGGCTGCAAGTGCGGGATGCGCAGCCGCCTCCAAGCCCAGGGACCCACTGTCCAGTTTGTGTGAACCAGCTGTGTCCCACTGAAAAGCCACCAACCCTCTGCTGTATGCACTACTGTTGCAAGGTGAAGATCCTAAAGTCTTTGGCTCCTTTAACTGGGTAGGGAATTTCTGCTGCCTAGTAAGAGCAGCTGTCCTTTGTCTGAAGCTGTTACATACATCACTTTCACAGAGTTCTTATGTTCTCTTTTTTCATCTCCCTTTACTGGTGATCTTTCAACTCTGGGTTAGTCTGTTACCAGTCTGGTGGTTTTGGGTACTTGTTTGTGGTGGTTTTGTGCACTGTCTGCCAGGTAGAGTGGGCTTCAGGGTCACACAACCCAGGTGGTGCAGCTCCTCTTTATCTCTAGTTTCTCCCCTTCTGCCTTTACAGCCCTGTTGGAGTGAGTATCTCACAACTCGCATTGAGCAGAATATGATTGTCAACTGCACCTGTCCCATATCCAATTGCCATGCACAGCCAACTACAGCTTTCATTTGCTCCATTGTTTCCTCAGAGGAGATTATAGCCAAGGTAAAGTAAGTTACTGGGTGTCGAAGCTCTGTTTTTGTTTTGTGAGCAGAAACAGATAATCTTGCTGCTTGTCATGGTTTAAGCCCAGTCAGCAGCTCGGCCACGCAGCTGCTTGCTCCCTCCCCCTTCTTCCTTCCCCCTGCTCCCGGAGGGATGGGGAGGAGAATTGAAAGAATGTAACTCCCACGGGTTGAGATAAGAACAGCCCAGTAACTGAGGTATAACACAAACCACTGCTGCTACCACCAATAATAGTAATGATGAGGGAAATAACAAGGAAAGAGAATACAACCGCTCACCACCCGCCGACCGATATCCAGCCCGACCAAGCAGTGATCAAACCCTTCTGGGTAACTGCCCCCAGTTTATATAGTGGGCATGATCTGCTGTGGTATGGAATACCTCTTTGGGGCAGTTTGGGTCAGGTGTCCTGTCTCTGCTTCCTCCCGGCTTCCCCTCCTCCCTGGCAGAGCAGGAGGCTCAGAAAGTCCTTGGTCAGACTAAACATTACTGAGCAGCACTGAAAACATTGATGTTCTTAGCGCTGTTCCCAGGCTGAGAGTCAAAAACACAGCACTGCACCAGCTACTAAGGAGAAAAATGACTGCTGGAGCTGAACCCAGAACACTGTTGCTTTTCCCCTTCCTGTTACTAAGACTGGCAGTGTGATAGTTGAGGCAGACTGTACTTCTGCCCAGTAGTGTCAGTTGTCTCTGATCATGGTTTTTACCAGCTATTCAGGAAAGCATAACATCAGCAAAAAGGCCCAGTGGTATTTTCTCTAAACATATTTCCAGCAAAAAACATTTCAGTCCATCATTAATTAAGGACCAGGTGAGAGCTATGGTCACAGTTCATGTCAAGTATCCTCTGCTGGTGTACTAGAAGCAGTTGTTAAATCTAGGACAAATGAAGAGAAACATTTGAGCAATTTCATTTTATTGCTGCAACAATAGCCCCTCTGTCCTCTCTTCCAACAGTCTCTGGCTTTGAGCACCTCGGGTTTTTGTGAAGATGCCAGTAGTTACCACATCAGACTTAATCTCCACTCTTTAAGTTTGTGTGGGTTTACAGATGACTGTAACCCGGCTTTCCTGAGCTCTGCTTAGTCCTCAGTCAGCATGGGGCAGCAGGAGCTACTTGGTCTGAGGCAGAAGCTATTTTTTCCTCCATATTCTTTCAGGTTTTAGTTATTAGAGCTGAATGACCTCACCATCTAATGACAGAGCTGTGGCTGTTGCATGTCAGACTATTTTTGTTAATTGCAGGACAGAAAGTTGTCTCATCTGTTTTCTACTGCTCTGTTGTTTGACAGGTCTATACCAGCAATTCCTTCTCCAGAAATATTCTCCTTCTCTTCCAGCTCGTTACTGTCATTACGAGCTCGTTACTGTCATTATGGTCCTGTATGAGGAGTCATACAGAGAAACACGCAGTAGTCACAAAGACTGCTCTATCTCATAGTTTTTCTTCAAGCTTGTGAACTGGCAACCATAATGATCATGGCTACAGGAGAGCATTTCCTTCCATGTGTCTTATGTATCTTGTTTTCTATAAGAAGTGCTTGGAAAATTGGTGTATAGAGAATTTATCTGGGCAGCTCGTTCTAACTGTCTTTGCAAATTCTGTAGTCACACCTGTCCGAGAGCAGGACTTGATATCCTGTTGGTTTGGCTATTTTATTAAAAACATATTATTGAAGATGATTTTAACAAATTGCTCTGATACTCAAACTGAAATGTTATCTGCTTCCCTTTTTGTTCAGGAAGTGGTATTGCTAGAGTGTTAATGTCTCCTCCAGAGTTCCACATACAGTCATAGAATAATTTAGGTTGCCATAATCCGTGGAAATCTTTGGTCCAACCCTGTGGCAAAAATAGACAGATTATTGCAGATATTAAAACATACTGCTTCAGATCCAGTCTTCTCTGCATCTTCCAATTTGTGTAGGTCTTGGCAGTGGTAAGATCCCCCTTCTTCCCATGCTGAACAAAGCCAGCTCTCTCAACTTCCCCATATGCACTCTGTGCTCCAGCCCCTGACTGTCTTGGTGGCCTAAGGACAACATTTAATCTATTAGCCTTTCTTGTGCATGGGAGCCCAAACTCTTCCCACTATCTGATTGTGTCACCTGTGCTAAACAGCTGTGAGAAATCCCTTTCCTTGCCTGCTGACTGCAGTCTTGCTAATACAAGAATATTTAGAGTTTAAACTTTTAATGCTTATATTTCTACAAAACATAAATCCTGCCATGTTTCTGAAAGAGGTTTTCTCTTCACCTGGTTTTCCTCAAGTTCCTTGAGAGTGTGTCTTTCAGAGGTACTCTTCCTTTCTGCCCCCATGGATTTTTTGCTGGGAATGCATGGGCTCAACGCCTGCATCTGGGGCTTTGCACACCAACGTGTTCAGGTTGTCTGAGAGAGAATGAATAACAAAGAATAAATGAGAGAGAAGAATGAATGAGAGGCATCTGAGCCCTTTAGTGCTTGTGGCTTGCACCTTTTCTCTCTAGCACTTGTTTTGACCTGTGTTGTCCTTTCTGTGCCTGGAAGCTTTAGAGCAGCTCTCTGGGTATGCAGAAATGTCTGCAGGAGGGCTGTGAAGACTACAGAATTTCTTCTGGACTTCCTCTAGCTTTGTGATTGTTTGTACAGTCCTTACACTACAGCAAATGAGCATAGAAAACTGAGCAACTGTGTGCAGTACAGTTGCATCCCTGGGTCCCTACCTGAACAGTCCTTTATTGATAACCAGTTTGCCTTGTCTTCTGCAGTAATGTCTAGAGGTTGTGGGCAGAGCGAGTCTCCTTCCCCTTTGCACATCATTTAACTAAGCAAAAGTCTGCTGAGGAACTTGAAATCAGAAAAAATTAAAAAGAGCAGGTAGAGAAAGGAGACCCTTACCCCTACCCAGTGCTGGTGAGGACACATCTGGAGTACTGTGTCCATTTCTGGGCTCACCAGTACAAGACAGATTTAGTGGGAAAATCCAGCAAAAGCCCATAAAGATTATTTAGGTTTTGGAATACCTGTAAGAAAAGCTGAGGGAGCTGGGTTTGTTTAGCCTGGAGAAGAGAAGGCTTAAGGGTGGCTCTTTCCAACATGTGTAAATACACAAATGGGATTAAGGAGTCAGATTCTTCTTGGTGATATCCAATGAAAGGATAAGAGGCTTTGTGTACTAATTTAAATACAAGGAATTCCACCTAAACATAAGAAAACTGCCTTCTCAGTAGGAAGGGTAATGGGATGTTGGAAAAGTTTGGGCAGAGAGGCCTGTAGTCTCTATCCTTGGGTATGTTCAGAACCCAGCGGGACATGGTTCTGAGCAACCCTGCTTTGAGCTGGAGGAGTTGGACTAATTTTTTATCTCCGGAAGTGCCTTCCAAACTCAGCTGTTCTGTGGAATGAAATGGCCTCCAGTTACCACACAAGGGGTGGGGAATTTACACAAAGGGAATGAAAGAGTAAACTAATTTAGTGCTGTTTTGTTATGAGCAGTTTTTCAGTCAGCTGTAGAGCCCAGAGGCACCAGACCCCAGTTGTAAGGCCTAACCATGCAGCTTCTCTGCCTTAAATCTCCTTTCTGGCTTCTTATTACAGTATGAAAAAGCCCTCCTCAGAGGTTATGTTGAGTGTTGCTCCAACCTGACATGGTGCACCAACCCTCAGGGCTGTGATCAGATCCTACTTAAGGATGGATTTGGCTATGGGGCAGCCTGTTCCAAGTGCTCCTGGATATCCTGCTTCAACTGCAACTTCCCAGAGGTGAGGCTGAGCTGAGTCAGGGGCAATACTGTTTTGGGTTTGGCACACGCTATTTTGCTTCTGTGTGGCTGACTGTCTGTCTTTCAGGCCCATTATCCTGCAAGCTGCAGCCACATGTCTCAGTGGGTGGATGATGATGGGTACTATGAGGGAATGACAAGTGAAGCCCAAAGCAAACATCTGGCTAAACTCATTTCAAAGCACTGCCCAAGCTGCCAGGCTCAGATAGAGAAAAATGAAGGCTGCCTGCAGTGAGTATCAATTTTTGTTTGTTAATGGAGATGGGAGAGGACAAAGACATACAGTTAGGTTCATTATGCTTTTTTTCTTTCTTTTTCCTGGGTTGTGGAGTAAGAGTTGTAGCAGGTCTTTTTTATAGCTTCAGAAGAATGAGTGATTGCTTTTAATTCCTATGAAAAGCAAAATGTTCCCCAGCATTGATAGCTCTGGAGTAGAACCAAAACTCATTTTGCAGTATTTTTATATCACACATTTGTCTGCTCTCAGAGGCTGCTGTAGAGATACAGAGGTGCAGGTTAGAGGAGTGGATAGCTCTGAACCATTTTTTTCTTTCATACTCACCTCTTCCCATAACCTTAAACAATTTTCTTTTAACTGCCTCTTTTGAATTGGCTTGTATCTCTGGCAGTTTGTTACATGACAGAGAAGTGACATCCAGCCTTGAAGCTAGCACTTAGGAGTTGCCATGTGTTTCTTGCACTGGCTCAGTAATTAGTGTCCAGTTGTGTCTTGTCCTCATGTTTTGTGTGGCCTTAGGGCTGTGCAGTGCCTTTCTGCACTGCGGAGTGCTGCATTGCTGAGGGAAGAGGTGAGGTGCTCATGTGCATCTTGCTTCAAACTGCAGAATGCTTAGTTCACCCTTCAAGTACTTGGTAAGTTTGTAGTGTGAGATCATGCTTCCAGTTTACCCAGCTCATTTTTGGACAGACAATGACTAGGTTTATGTATCACCTGCTTTCAAAAACGGCTTTAAAAGATGCATGCAAGGAAATGAATTAGTAAGTGATACGAGTACTAAGTGAATGGGAATGTCTGGATTGCATACTCCAACCCTGTGATGTAGGGGAGTACTGGGAGAAACTGTCTGCGAGTGCCTGTTAGAACTGAGTGATTCCCATTGTTCTTTTTCCTACCACACAGTATGACGTGTGCAAAGTGTAATCATGGCTTTTGTTGGCGTTGCCTCAAGCCCTGGAAGCCAACTCATAAGGATTATTACAACTGCTCTGCTATGGTGAGTGGTTTGCTATATCCAATTGGTTCATGCTTGTGTTCAGATGCACCTGGCTTCTCAGATGGATGGGTGAGGACCTCCACTTGTGCCATTTACTCTGGACTTTGTGGACTTGCCAGTAATATTAATAGTATTGTCAAAGTCTGTATGTGTGGTTGCCATTTCCAGGCAACCCTGGTACTTGAGGGAAATTGCTACAGGTTACTTGTACCTTTCCTTTCAGGTGAGTAAAGCAGCTTGGCAGGAGAAGCGTTTTCAGGATTACAATGAGAGATGCACTTTTCATCATCATGCAAGGGTAAGGCCTCCTCCTTCCTTGGCAGACATTGACTCTTTTGCCTTAGCCCAGTTGAGCAGGATAGTTTCTGTTGTATCTCAACATATGTCACCTGAAGCTGAGAAGCAGGCTTCAGATCCAGGTGGGAATACCTAGCCATTTCACCTTTGCTCTGACGTAAGGGGTGGTTCTTGGCCTGCTTTCTTCTGCCAAGTCTGTTGTGGAAACTGAACACCTAATTTGTGGTGGTGATGTGCTCAAACTGATGCAGTACTTGAAAGCAATGGCGACTGAAGGCTCTGTCCAGAGCTGAGATACTGTGAAAAGCTAAAGTGACAGCACAGTAGAGATGTTGTAGATGGAGGCAGTAAATGCTGTCCTGCTGCCTGCATCTTCTGGGATAGCACTTAAGGATGTTTGGCAATTACATGTGTGGAAGGTGCTATTTTTTCAGTCTTGTGGAGCTGGACATTGACCTTTTTTTCCCTCCTTTGGTTATTGCAGGAATTTGCCATGAATCTGAGGAACAGCATTTTTTCTATCAGAGGGATGCCAAAAATTAGGACTTTGACCTTTGTTCTTGATGCCTGCAAAGTGCTAGAACAGGCACGGAAGGTAAGGCTGAATAACAGGGTTTCTGAGACTTAGCTCTAATTCTACTGATGTATTTTATGCCTTTTTTAAAGTGAGGAGATGCCAACCTTGTTCTGCTCAACCAGGGGAGACAGAAAAGGGGAGGAATAGCATCAGGACAGGAAAGAGCTCCTGTCTGCCTTTTGCTGCTCTCTGAGTTGAGCTATCTGCTGTGTTTGTCACAGTCAGGTCATAGGGTTTGGAGCTTAGCTCATGTCGACACCATGAAATTGACATAAGGGTCTATATTAAGGGTTTTCATATCTTGGCTTGGACCGTTCCAGTTTGAAATGCCCCAGCGGTGGTACTTGATGCTATGTTACAGTTAGGAAGTCCCTCTTGATTCTCATGTTATTATTTTCCTTTCTTAACTCAATTCCATGAGTGTTTTGGGAGCACTGGTTACCTATTGCGTGCCCCGATAGCCACATTATGAGGGGTTTGCAGTGCAGCCACTGGATGTGTGCAGTACGCCTGTGACAGCATAGGCCTGCACTGTCTTCTGTGCCCTGAAAATAGGAAGGAGGTGGGAATTGCCTTTGTGATACTGCCTTTGCAATATGTACTTTGTGCAGGCAGATTTGATTTCGAGAGATGTGTGTGTAACAAGGGTGTCTGACCCTGTTTTGTCTTTTTGGTATGGTAGCTCCCCTGTTTGCCAGGATACTGATCAATGTTGCTTGCTGGTGCTGGTTTTTCTTGCCTGTTTCTTTAAATGCAAACAGTGGTCTTGTTTCCTGCTGAGTGCCTGGACCGTTTTAGAGGTCATTCATTCATAGTAAGAGTTTGCCACTTGTTGAAATGAACCTTTGTGCTCTTGGTGCTTGCACCATGCCTGCTTTCCTTTCGCCTCTGTTCTCTCAGTTCATTGCCACTTGAGTTCAGCGTGGGCTGCCCAGCAATGTGTAGAGTCTGTGTGCTTGTTTTGACTCTGCCTGCTGGTCAGTCACACTTGTTAGGCATTTACAGTCTGTGTTCTTGTGATGGTTTGCAGGTGGGAACAATCAGTTATTTTAGACTTCAGTACAAAATAATTACACATTCATTTCCAGTCCTACCTGTAGCTCTTGGTAGCCTGGCATTGCTGTCACTTGGCATAATGGTTCATTGGGCTATTGCCACAGACCAGAAGTGCTGCCAGGCTTTTATTAGCCGCTGATATGTAATGAAGTCTGGGAGGGTTTGATGCGACTCTCTTTTTGCTCACTCTGAAGCTGATCATCAAGATTACAGCATAATCTGTCCTACTCCAGGTGCTGGCCTACTCCTGTGTGTACAGCTACTACAACCAGGACACTGAGAGCATGGATATTGTAAAAGAGCAGACTGAGAGCCTAGAGCTGCACACTAATGCTCTGCAGATCCTTCTGGGTAAGTCCCACAGTCTCTCAGCAGTAGAGGCTAGCATTCATAGCTACTTGGTTCAGATTATGGCAGTTCTGTGTTAGAGTGCTAGCACACACTGTATGTGTACAGGATTCCTAAGTGGCTGTGACTGGCTTATAATCAGAGCCAAGGGATGCTGTCTCTGCTTAAGAGTGTGGGAAGCAGCATGACTTTGTTGGCCTTGAATTGCAGAGGAAACCTTGCTGCAGTACCAGGACCTGGCCTCTTCTCTTCAGCTCCTGAAAGCAGAGCATTTCAAGGCTGGTTTGGAGTTGGTACGCCAGATCAAGGAGCGTCTCTTTGCAATTCTGTGGCATTCCACACAGGTGAAGTCCACGTGCCCTTTAGTGGCTTGTGCTCTGGTCTTGTTTGATCTTGGGCAAACCTAGAAAGGGGCTTGGTCAGCTGAGGGCATGGACTGTCAGGGCTGTGTGTATGTAGGAAAGGGCTTTGCAGCACAAAATACACCCCAAATTCCATACTGTCTCTTTTGTGTCTGTTCTTCTGAGCAGGATTTCCATGTTGGGCTCCAGACTTCATCAGATCCTGGTCAGAGAAAGGTGAAACTCTCAAATGTGCCTACTTCAGCCCCTGCCTGTGTAGGGTGAGTTTTCTTAGCGGGGTAACAAGGAAAGGTGGCAAACTGCTCTCCCTGGACTTTCTTGGGTTTCTGTGGAGAGTCACACTTTTTCTTCAGGAGTGTATCAGAGATCTAGGAAGTGTCCAGATGAGCAAACCAAGAACAGAGCATACATGGGGAGAGATGTAAGGGAATGACAGTATTTTTTAAGATGGGAATGGAGAAGTGACACAGCTGTAAAATGGTGTGTTGAGAGGTGAAATGGATGGTTGGGTGCCTGTCCTAGAGCACTGAGTGGGCAGGTGTTAAGATTGGAAGGTGATGAGTTTGAAACAAAATCCATTCCTGTACCACATGCTGTTTAAACCAAGAAACATAATTGGCATCTGCCGTCCCAGTGTGATCAATCCTCTCTGACAGCTGCTGTGTTTCCAGGACCTGAGCAGGGTTCTGAGTGTTGCAAGAAAGAACATTTGACGACTGAGTCGAGAGGCTCTGTTTCGAGCAGGGTTTCTGTTCTCCTTGGGCTGAGACACCAGAGCTGGTGGCAAACTGAAGCTTGTTGGCCCAGTCACAGGTGGCTCTCTGACACAGGCCTGTTCTGCATACATGAATGAGGCCATTTAATCACCGCCTCATAGGCGCATGGGTGTGGCTGCTGTGTGCCTGAGGCAAGGCTTTGGATGGGGATGCGGAGGTCATATAGTAGGGAAAATGGGGGTGGTGTAGGGGCTGGATTGTGGTTGCTCTGGTCTGATGCTGTTCTCCTCATCAGGCCAAAATGTACCATTTTGTGTGATGATTCCAACAAAGATGAAGGTGACAAAGAAGTTGAATACGAGGAGTATGAAGATGAGGATGACTATGATGATGATGATGACCTTGATGAAGACAACTTTCTGTTTGGTGATGAATCAGATAACCTTGATTGTGACTCCTACTTTGACGATGATGCCTATGACTAGTAGTCACCCAGCCTGCAAGCCTGGACCTCTGCCTCTAACTTGTCTCGACCAGTTTGTATCAGTGTCTTTCCTCAAGGACAGGAAATCTCAGGCAGAACCAAGAAACATCTCCTCTGAGGGCAGCTTGTTTGGTGATGTGCAGAAACACTGCTCTGGACAGACAGGCTGTTACTGTGGCTATCTCACTCAGAAAGACATCTTCTTGCCTTTCTCCCTTGTCCCAGTTTCTGCCCAAAGGTACCTAATTGAGTTAGAAGGTCACAGTTCAGCTGTACTGTGAGGATTGCTTGCCACCTGCTAAAGGGCTCGTGTTCTTGGGGAAAGGACAGGCACAGGTGAGTGTGAGACGTCCTAGCATCACACTGTCTAATCCAGCCAGTGTCTAGAAATACTGTAAAGCAGTGCGTTTGCACTCAAGTCAAAGCCTCCCATCTGGAGCTGGTGGGATTCCCTCCAGAGCCACAATGGATGAGGTTCAGTGCATTCCTCTTGTTGATGAGGACAGCTTGTTTGCTGTTTCTGGGAGGAGCTGCCTTCCCTGCTGTGAAGCAGGAAGGGCTGCTATGAGAGGCACAGGTTTGCAGGACTGTTTTTAAGTGTATAAATAAATGCACGCACACACACAAATATATCAAATAATATCCATGCAGAGGTTGTTCAGGTAATGCTTTATCTTTGTAAAACAGAATACCCGGAGGAGCAGGGCTTTAAAAAAGTTCAGTTTAAAAAAAAGCAACAATTTTCTTCCAAGAAAAGCCTCTTTGTTTTCTGTGGGGGGGAAGGGACAGCAGGATATTCTCAGAGGGGGGAGGATGGGACCTGGAGTTACGTTTGAAATTGAGGTGGGTTTGGGATCCTTGCCCAGGCCATGCCGGCTGTCCTGCAGAGTGGTTTTGCCTTCCTGGGCAGTTCAAGGAACAGTAAGAGGTATGGGGAATAATGGGAAAGAGGGCTGTTAACTCAGCCCTGTGTCAAGGCTGTAGAACTTAAAGACTCTGCATGGGACACAGGGAGCCTAAAGGGCTTTAAGCCAAGGCAGGGCCAGAACAGCCACGGGCCGTGTTTTTGGTATAGAGGCAACGACTGGTGGAGCTGGGACTGCGTGTGGGAACTGTCCCCGGTAAGGAGTTACTCTCCTTAGGCGGGCGTTCTCTGCTTACCCTCTGCATCTCCGTTATAGAGTTAGAAGGTGCTGCCGTCCCTTGGCCAATATTCGGTACTGCAGGGGCCGGGGGGCTGTGAGCCTCTTTCTGTTGCCGTCTTGTGGTCAATATGGGGTACTGCAGGTGGGGGCCGCTCTGTGCCACATGCTGCTGCCGTCTTGTGGCCAATATTGGGTACTGCAGGTGGGGAACTGCTCTGCGCCTCATGCTGCTGCTGTCTTGTGGCCAGTATTGAGTACTGCAGGTGGGGGACGCTCTGCGCGTCATGCTGCTGCGGTCTTGTGGTCAATAGGGGGTACTGCAGGTGGGAGCCCCTGAGCACCTCATGGTGCTGCCAACATGTAGCCAATATGGGGTGCTGCAGGTGGGAAACTGCTCTGCGCTTCTTTCTGCTGCTGTCTTGTGGCCAATATTGGGTACTGCAGGTGGGAGCCGCTGAGCGCCTCATGCTGCTGCCGTCTTGTGGTCAATATGGGGTACTTCAGGTGGGGAGCTGCTCTGCGCTTCTTTCTGCTGCCATCTTGTGGCCAATATTGGGTACTGCAGGTGGGAAACTGCTCTGCGCTTCATTCTGCTGCCATCTTGTGGCCAGTATGGGGTACTGCAGGTGGGAAACTGCTCTGCGCTTCTTTCTGCTGCCGTCTTGTGGCCAATATTGGGTACTTCAGGTTTGAGCCGCTCTGCCCCCTCATGCTGCTGCCATCTTGTGGCCAATATGGGGTAGTGCATTTGGGGAACTGCTCTGCGCCTCATGCTGCTGCCGTCTTGTGGCCAATATGGGGTACTGCAGGTGGGAGCCGCTCTGTGCCTCATGCTACTGCCGTGCTGTGGTCAATATGGGGTACTGCAGGTGGGGGCTGCTCTGCGCCTCATGCTGCTGCCGTCTTCTGGCCAATATTGGTACTGCATGTGGGGAACTGCTCTGCGCTTCTTTCTGCTGCCGTCTTGTGGCCAATATTTTGTACTGCAGGTGGGGGCTGCTCTGTGCCTCGTGCTGCTCCCGTCTTGTGGCCAATATTGGATACTGCATGTGGGGAACTGCTCTGCACTTCTTTCTGCTGCCGTCTTGTGGCCAGTATTGGGTACTGCAGGTGGGTGCCGCTCTGCGCCTCATGCTGCTGCCGTCTTGTGGCCAATATTGGGTACTGCAGGTGGGTGCCGCTCTGTGCCTCATGCTGCTGCCATCTTGTGGCCTATATTGGGCACTGGAGGTGGGAGCCGCTCTGCGCCTCATGCTGCTGCCGTCATGTGGCCAATTTTCGGTACTGCAGGTGGGGGGGCCGGTGGGGTACTGCAGGTACTGGAGGTGGGGGCCGCTCTGCGCCTCGTGCTGCTGCCGTCATGTGGCCAGCACTGGGTACTGCAGTTGGGGGGGCTGCTCTGCCCGTCATGCTGCTGCCGTCATGTGGCAGCATTGGGTACTGCAGGTGGAGGCCGCTCTGCGTTTCTTACTGCGGTCGTCATGTGGCCAATATTCAGTACTGTAGGTGGGGACCGCTCTGCGCCTCATGCTGCTGCTATCATATGGCCAATATTCGGTACTGCAGGTGGGGGGGCCGCTCTGACCCTCATGCTCCTGCCATGTGTGGCCAATATCGGGCACTGGAGGTGGGGGCCGCTCTGCCCCTCATGTTGCTGCCATCATGTGGCAGCATTGGGTACTGCAGGTGGAAGCTGCTATACGCCTCGTTCTGCTGCCATCATGTGGCCACAATTCGGCACTGCAGCATGGGATCCGAGCATGCGCTTTGGCGCTCCTATACGCTCCGTTGATGTTCACGTAAAGCAGTATCGCGATC
>JANRGW010036990.1:0-17046 GCA_024733675.1 Psilopsiagon aymara | reverse complement strand
GCTCCATCCTCCTCTCAGGCAGTTGGAGGCAGCGATCAGGTCCCCCCTGAGCCTTCTCTTCTCCATCTGAACCCCCCCCCGATCCCTCAGCCCTTCCCCATCACACTGTGCTCCAGGCCCTGCACAGCTCCAGTGCCCTTCTCTGGCCCCATCCAGCGCCTCTATGTCTCTCTTGCAGTGAGGAGCCCCATTGCACCGATGTCTCCCTCATTACCCTATGCTGGGCTCCTGGTAAGGACTGGGAGTCTTTGACTTGATTTCCAATGTGCACCCTCCCAGTGCCACCCTCACTGGGTGCCCCCCAGGGCAAGGCAGAGGCAAGGAAACAAACTGCCCCGCTGCAACCTCCCCTCCTTGCACAGGCAGGGGCTGCATTCCCAGCACAGCTCTTTCCAGCAGTAACTCCAAAGAGGTGCCCCATGTAAGCTGAGCTAAAATGCAGCCTGCAATGAGACCTGCACCCTGGGGACCACAGCATCCACCACAGCATCACCCCAGAGAGGAGCTGTGCTGCGACAGCGAGACCCCAGCACCTCTATATGCCAAAGCCTTTCTGCTGGCACTGAACAAGCTCTGGATGTGGCACAGTGGTGATCTGGAGAGGTCAGACTCATGCAAAGTGAGTGCACAGTGTCTGGAAACCTGTGTCTTCTCCATAGGACAAGGTACAACCTTTACTGCACCTTTCACTTGCAGGTGTACAACAGCTGAAAGACCTGGGCAACAAGAACAAAATCAGGAATATTGTTATAAAAGGTCACATTTATTGCTACATTACTGTTATATACAGGACAGTTCTCAAAGTCTACTTTAAAAAAGTTAGGATTATTTCAAAATTCCAAATAATCCAGCCAGCTGTTTGGACACTTGTATAAAATTATTTAAAAAAATGAAAACAATTCATATCTTGAGGCACTCAGAAACACAATTTTATCCCCCAATTGTGATTCGTTCCAAAGGACATTTCCCCACCCCCAAAGACCCTTTTTTTTCCTTTTCTTTTTTGCTGGGTTAGGCATATATATATATATATTTACTATATATATAGTTCAAAACTATAATGTGTATCTGATTTAAGAACAAGGATTTCAGCCACTTAAGTACATCTGGATTTACAGGTAGGCAGCATAAACATCAAAAGCAAGGACCAGTTTTGGTTGGTTTTGAAGGCCAAAAAAAGAACCACCCCCCCCCAAACCAACCCAAAACTTTCTATGGGGCGAATAATAAAGGACTTCTGCAGGGATCTCCCACCCCTGTCCTACAAAAACAGAGTGAAAGAGCAACCCAGGAACATCACTTTGTTTCCCCACTGAGCCCTCCAGAGCAAAGGGGTCATTTCCTGCACGGTCCAGGCATGTGGCTGGGCTCAAACGCTGGTGGGTTTCAAGTGATTTGGGAAGACATAGCACCGGGAAGGGGGAACCGTGGTGTCCCCAGCTCACTGCCATGGGGAGCTCCACAGCTCCCATGGGCACAGCCCAGGGATGCTCTTCAGCAAAAGGCCTCGGTGTCCGGGACAGCCCATTCTGAGGCACAAAGCCCTTTGCTCTCCTGCACTGTATCAAGATGTGACAGGGAGTGAGTTTTATTCCCTCTCCTTCCAACTTGGTGGGTGCTTGGCTGGTCCCCAGTGGGTATTGCAAGACCCAAGGTGTACGATAGCAAAGGAACCGAAACGCCAGTGTGGAGATGCATGGCAGGGCTGCCTCTTGCATCCCCAGAGGATGGGGTGCGAGATGGACACACGAGGTTTGGCAGAAAGGACACTTGCAGCCTGCATTGTCCTAACCAGAGCCCACCTCCACGCTTGGCTCATGCAGGAGTCCCCCAGGCAAAGGCACTGCAGTGCTCATTCTCCAGGAGGGGTGAGTTGAAGATCAAACCTCTGTGAACAGCACCGGGTCCCTGCACACCGGCTCCAAGGCAACAGGACAAGGAGAGGCAGCCACGCCATGGGACTGACCCACAGCATCCACCTCCTGAATCCTCAAAGCCTCTGCCCCAGCGGATGGGCAGACGGTGGCATGGTCCTGCCTCACTGTGGAGGAGCCCACAGTGCCTGTGCATGCAGGGAAACAGCTTGGAGGTGCTGGCTGCAGACACTGGGGTGCACAGGAGGAAGGAAAACACAGGCTTGAGGAGGTTGAAGGAAGACCAACCAAGCCAAGCCCAAGGCTCAGGCATCAACAGAGCAGTCTGTAGAGCTGGGCAGCAACAAGGTGGGACACAGCTTCTCCATTCAAGGGGCACTGAGGGAGACGGTATGAGATGAAGGATGCTGGCCATGAGCCACCAAGTATTGAGCAGAAGGCACAGGAGGGTGAAGGGTGCATGGAGAGCCCCAGGCCCAGGCCTTGCCCTGTCCAATTCAGCGCTGAGCTCCTGCAGCATGAGTTGGAAGGGATGTTCCTATGGTCTCACCCCTTCTTTACTCCCTTCCAGCTCCAGGGCACAGGCCTTGAAATGCTTTTGGAGCTGCCAGAAATGAAGCTGGACCCGAAGAGCAACAGGGAGCAGAACTCAGCAGTCATGGACAAGAGCAGAAACAAGGGGCTGGGATGGGATCTGGAGAGCCCCAGGGGAGAGGAGAGGGAGTTGCATAGGATTTAACAGGGCAAAGACCTTGTGCAAGCTTATGGAACAGAAACAGGTCTTGCTATTGCTGGTGTTGAGCAGGAACAGGGGAATCCAGTGGCCACGGCGTGCTCCAGGTGAGCCAGCACTGCACCCTGGGGGCTGATGGCCCAACTCCAGTACCAGCTTTGCTTCACCTCCCCGTCTGCAGCTCTGTTGTGAAAGCCCAGGCCAGAGACACCTGCACAGCACCCGCAGGGGCTGCGAGGGGACGATCGGCTCCACCGGCACTGAAGTTGGCGGCCTCCCCATGGCAGCAGGGCTGAGGGGTGCAGGGGATGGGGGTTTTCCACAGCCTCCTGTTTCTCGAGGCCCCCTCCCCACCTGCCAAGGGGGAGGATGCGCTGAATGGCATAGCATGGGCCCAGGCTCCAAAGGCTCTGCTGCCTTCAGTGGATACACGTGTGAGACACAAAGGACCTTTGCGAGCAGCTTCTGTGCTGAACCCGACGTTGCAGCCTCCTGGGGAAATCCCAGCCTGCCTCTTTCCTTCCTGTTCCATCACTACCAGGCAGTGCATGCCAAGCCCCCAGGAACCCAGCTCATCACTGACACACGGCTGAGAGAAAAACCCCTTCCCTGCTCCCACGTGGGGAGGTTTCACATCACACTTCTGCATTTCTCTCCCGGAGAGGGCAAAACCCCCCAACTGCAAAGCATCCAGACCCCGGGCCCCGCAGTGATGGTGCATAGGGAAGGGGCAGCAAGCTGACCCCACTGCATGGGGCTGGCATGGACCTGCTACTGACAGCCAGATGCAGGATGCATGCATGCAAACCATCTGCCTAGGCACCACATTTGCTCAGTGCAAACCACAGTGGCACAGAGCAGGACCCGGATGTCCCAGGTCCTGTCCCTCCTGCCAGCACATCTCTGTACAATACCTAGTGCCAGCAGTAAAAGCAGGGAGCAGACAGCCCCAGGAGATGCTGCAAAGAGCTGGAGCTGCCCTCAAGCCAGGCCACCACTTGCTCTGACTGGTGGGCCACAGGCCAAACCAAGGGTAGGTGCCACACCATGGAAGCTGTGCCCCCGGGGCCCCAGTTGTGCTGTTTGATGCAGCTCTGTTACTGCGGCCTGGGAGAAGAGAAATGAGAATGCACACGGGGGAAGGGGGCTTCTCCCCAGGGCCCTTCCTGAGGAAGGAAGCTTTGGGGGGTGGGGGGTGGTTTGTGGCCCCGAATGATGAGGGGCACACAGCCCAGGAGAACTCATGCACATAAGGCTGAGAGAGGAAGCAGAACAGTGAATGCCGCTCTGCAGCACATCCGCTCCCTGTGATGCCTCTCTTTGCGAGGGACATGCAGAGAAGCACGTGTGGGGACAAAAGTGATCTGTAAATGGCACAGACCTGGGCCCTCTCTGCCCATGACACCTAAAGGTGAGAGCCTTGTTTCAACAGGCTGATGTTTCAGGCCTGGCCTGGTGCCATTTTGAGGACAGTACCCAACAGTGCTCTCCTTCAGAACAGCCACTTTCCCTGTCCCCACAATAGGCACCACATTCACACTGAGCCAAACACACTGGCAAGCCAAAGGGACTTCTCCTTGCTGCATTCCACAATTGCTCCCTGGAGAGCAGAGATGCCACTGAGGCAGCTTCTGGGCATTACCAGCCCTCAGAACTGCGCTTTCCTGCTGGAGCAATCAGATCTCCTCCAACCCCTGGCACTGAGGAGGGTTTATGTTTGAGGACCTTCATCCAAACCTTGCTGAGGACCTAAAGCTGTCAAGGAAACAGCATCTAAACCACCTAAATGCAGATGAAAAGCCCCAGTTCTGTTGCAATGCCTGATGGTGCGGGGATGGTGGGAAAGGCTGTCTCATCAGGAGCCCCCCCGGATCTGCAGAGCATCAGCCAGGATGAAGGAGTTCAACAGATCATCGGTCTTCTCAGATCTCCAATTGAGTCGAGTTTCCAGGTTTTCCTTGACTACCACCTCTCTCCAATGCAGCTGTACATCACCTCAAACTCTTGTTGCAAAATCCAAGTGTTGGGGAAGCACTTCCGGTGCTTTTGGTCCTGGAGCAGTGGCACTGAAGCAGCAGAACATCCTGAGCAGAGCACGCCAATGGCCTCAGCACCATCCTGATGAAAGGGCAAGAATGCTCATGGGATGAAGCAGAGAGCAGCCGGTGAGTCTCCAGTTCCCACCCCAGTGCATGAATGGGGGTTGTCTGAGCATCCAGACCTGGCTGCCAAGAGGCACTGTCCCCTCCCTGCATGTTTTACTTGCTCCAACCCAACAGGGCAGCATGCTTCAGGAAGACATGGCTTGTACTGCAAGGGACCTGCTCCACAGGGGAATGCTGTCACCCATGGAAGAAAACCTCATCTGCCTCATACTGCCCAGTGCTTGAGCAGGCAGAAGGACCCAAGGGAGGGCAGAATGTTGTAACCTGAGGAGTTCACTACGCTGAAACATGTCTGTTGACACAGGTGAGAAGAACGCATGTTCCTGGGCTGCAGGGACCACAGCCAAGGACCTTTCCAGCCTTCCTGGCACAGGAGGCTGCTGTGGTCTCAGGTCTCATCACACAGAAGCGATGGTGGGAGCAGCAGGCTGTAGGCTGGGAAAGGCAGGAGCACCTGGAAGCCCGAGAGCTATGATGGGACACTGCAGAGTGCCAGGGGCAGCATGAAGAGATGGTCCCATGCTGCTCTGGCAGTTTATCTCCTCTCTGAGATGCGACAGAGGCTGAGCCCATGGTACCCAGGTGTATGTGGGAGATGATCAATCCGAGCATTTCCAGGTTTTGCTGGAGCACAAAGCATAGCAATGAGCACAGAGGAGGTACAACCAGGAGGTTATACCAAAGCCTGGGATTGCTAGGAAGTGCTGTAGGACTTCATCTTGTGTGCCAGTCCTGCCCCTTCCCTGTGCCAAAGCAATAGTTTTCCCAGGAGCACAGGCCAGAGAAGCAGAGGGGAGAGATGGGCCCTGCTGCTGCAGTTCCTACTGTACTTGCTGTTCCCATGCCCCCCAACAACAGTCATGCCCCATGAACTATCCTGCCTGATCTGGCTCTGCCAGGCAGCAGCCGGCCCCAGTCCAAGAGCATTACAGCCACCTCTGAGATGGGATTCGACATGTTCCAGCCGGAGCTAACCCTGTCCACCTGCAGAGCTGGGAAGAACTGGGCACAAAATGCTCCAGAAGAGGAAGGAGAGGGAAGAACCAAGAATAAATTTCCAATGGATGCTTTTCCATTGCCAACTCCAGAACAGCTACCAACAAACAGCTCAGCACCACTGAGCATCTCTTCATTTGCTCCTGCACCTCCAGGCATGCGAAGGGTCTTCCTCCCGCTGAGCACACCGCAGCGGTCAGAAGTGACACCGGGAAGCCCTTGGAGTGAAGGAATCATTGTCTTGGCTGCTGGAACATGGTATGCAGGATGGGTGCTCACTGCTGCCCTCCTTTCCAGCATGGAGAGAGGAGCTCACGTGGAGGTGACAAAGTCCACTTCACATCCCCATGGCAAACCAGGCAGCATGCTGGGCTGAGATTGCTTCCAGTTGGATTGGACTGGATTGGAGACTTAACAGTGGGGAAGCTGTGGTATGAAACCGCCTCTTGCCACAAGCCTGCAGTGCTCTGTCCTCCTGATGAGGTGGCTCCAGTGAGGGGAGAAGCTGCGCTGGATCCTGCTGCTGGTCCCAGCTTGCTGAGGGCTGCAGTGAGCGCACAAGCCAGGTCGCTGCTCCCCTGCCTGCTGCCAGCACCCACGGCTCCAGCTGCTGCAAGGTCGCTGGCCTCGTGTCCTTCGTCTGCCTTTGCTCCATCCACCTCGGCCTCTTCCCAGTCCTCCAGCTTTGTTCAGTTCATCTTTGTTCTGTGCTGCCCTGGGAAGTGCCTCTTGGAGCAGCGTTGGCTTTGATGCATGGGCAGGGAGTGCTTCCCTCCGGCCAGGGCTTTCCTCTCGCCTCTGCGTTGCTTCACTGCTTACCTTGGAAGCGGCCCAGTCCCTCGGTTCTCTTCCACCCCCAAGGCCTGCTCCTGGCAGCTCCAGGATCACTATGTCCCAGGTGGGCTGTGGGGCACCTCCTCTCCCAGGTAGGGATGCAGCCTCCAGGATGCTCCAGGAGTAAAGCAAATCTTGCAGAGACCCTCCATGGCCTTTGGTCACCTCCCAGGAGGAGCGGGAGCACGGCTGAGGGATGCTGCTGCAACTGGTTTTGCTGTTTAACTTCCTTTTCCCAACTCAGAAGTAGCCAAAAGCGAAGAGATGGTGACTTCAGCCCCACGAGTTTGTTTTTGTCTAATGGAAGGTACAAGCCAAGCAAGGAAGAACATCCCCTTGCTGTGGCTACATTCACTTTTAGTGGCTTGCAGAGCCGAATGTGAGAATTCCTCTCTTTATATCCAGTCTCTCATAATACAATTTTACTATTCTGGTTGATTCTAAAGATGCAACGTTAACTATAGAAACAGCAGCAGAAAAGCATGTGGGGTACAAGACTTTTTTTTGTTTGTTTTTTTTATACAAAAAAAAGAAGAATTATTTTCATTGCTTACAAAACATATGCAAAAGAAGCTAAAAAAAACCAACAAAAAACCAACCCAAAGGCATTGCTATTTGTTCTACATAAAAAAATCTTATAACTAATGTTCTTTTTTGTTTTAAAAAAGAAAGATCAAGCTTAGGCACAATTTTGCTGCTGGCTGCTTGTGAACAAGCCAAGAGACCACGCCACCCCTCCTAACTGAGTGATATGTATTGACTGTTCTGCACTTTATACTTAAGGCAATTTTTGTTTGTTTGCTTTTGACAAGGTGTGTGATTGCCACCCCTTACGTCACGCCAGGATCCGTCCACGTGGGTCAGTATTAGCAGGACTAAAGTTTATGGGTAGAGAAGGTTGCAGGTCACACCGAGGGTTTGCTTCCTACAGATCTCTGGATCCAGAAGAAGAAACGGATCTACAAATGGGAAACAAAAAACCCCCAAAGCCTGAAGTGAGAGAAATCCAAATGGGAAGAAGACTGCTCCTGAAGCTCAAGGCCCCTGCTGCAGCCTTGTCTCTGCAGGAGGCAGCCCTAACGCGCGCTGTGGCTGCAGCAGAGCCCAGACATGAACCCACTGTGCTGCCAAGACACCAGTTTGGCCTTCTGCCTTTTCAGGGCAGCCGCAGGTGCAGGGGATGTCACAGAATCCCAGCCTGGTTTGGGTTGGAAGGGACCTTAAAGCTCATTCAGTTCCAACCCCCTGTGGCCCTTCTCCGGACCGTCTCCAACAGGTCCACGTCTTTCAGGTACTGAGGACTCCAGAGCTGGATCAGGACTGCAGAGGTGGTCTTCCCAGAACGCAGCAGAGGGGGAGAATCCCCTCCCTCGAGCTGCTGCTCACGCTCTGGGGATGCAGCCCGAGATACAATTGGCCTTCTGGGCTGCAAGTGCACGCTGCCTGCACATGTCCACTCTTTCATCCACCAGCACCCCATGTCCTTCGCACTCCCTTCATCCCCCAACCTGTACTGACAGCCAGCCCAGGGGCAGCTCGCGGCACTTGGCCTCCTTGAACCTCATGAGGTTCACATGGGGCACCTCTCGAGCTTCGAGGAGAAGAGAGGAGAGGGAAAGGCTCATTTCTAGAGTCCAAAGCCTGGTTTATAGTGTCTAAGCCTTATTTCAAAGCCTCATTCAACTATCCAGTCTTAGGTTTTGCTTCGTAAGCCTAATTTTTGACTTCAAAGCCTTATTTGCAGGGTCCAAAGGCTCAGGTTCAGTTTACAAAGTCTCCTTTTCAGATTCCAGGATGTCACGTTTTAGGATCCAGCCAGGCATTTTCTGGATTCAAGCAGCACCTTCTGTGTCCAAACCCTCATTTGGAGGGTCCAAACCCCTCTTGTAGGGCTCAAAGCCTCAGTTTATGTCCCAGAGCCTCATTTTTAGGATCCAAAGCTCTGATTCTGCTGCTGAAAGACTCCTTCTGGGGCTCCAAACCCTCATTTAGGGTTCAAACTGTTCTGGTTTCGGCTGGGACAGAGTTAATTCTCACCCCTGCAGCATGTCACCGGCACCGCTCAGCCTGGTGCCACGTGCTCTAGGGCGTGCAGGTGCTGCAAGCTGAGGACCTGCAGCACAGGACCCACTGCTCCTGACCTCCAACACCCCCCCCACACCCCTGCACCCCCGAGGCCGAACGGGGTCAGCTACTCCTGGCCAAGCACAGGCTTCCCTTAGAAATGGGGACAGCACAAAGCCTGCATCTGCCATGGTCTCGCTGGAAGAATTTCACCTTCTGTGTCTTTCTTGGCAATTCTGGGACCTGCTCATTCCCTCCCATAGGTTCACCAGGAAAAGGAGCTGCTGGTTTCCAGAAGCCAGGAGGGACAGAGCAGAGCTGAGTTCACCCACGGTAGCGCAAGTGCCAAATCCCTCTATCTCAGCTATAGGGCTGCACCTCTCCCATGGGGCAGAGGCTTTGGGTCTCCCCAGACAAGCAAATGACATGCACATGCAAAGTCATTTGCTGAAAGTAAATTAGGAAGGACGCTGGCTCGTGCCAAATGAATGGGGCCTGAGCATCCATCCAGCATGCGCTGGCAGTGGGTTGGAGCCACAGTGGGGTGCTGGGATCACACAGTGAGGGATGATACCTTTACATGTGTCCAACAGGGTTGTGACCATCTCCTAGACCAGGATGTGAAGCTGAAAGTGTCATCTGGGGATCTCCTACTACTCCGGACACTTTCTCTTCTTCCCGACGCTTCAAGCAGGCTGCTTTAGGGTTCAGATTCCGCTCTATGCCAAAAAACATCAAGGGAAGGAGGGAAGGAGGGAGGGAAGCAACCTCAGTTTGGGCAACAGCATCACACGCGGCAGCAGCATCCGAAAGAGAGAGCAAGGACAGAGTCCCAGGACAGACAGATGGGACCATGCGAGGAAACCACCTCAGTGCAAGCTGCTCTTTGCCTGCTGCTCCTTGCAGGGGCTGCAGTAACTTGGCCAGACCCCTGGTAAAGCAGAACCCCATGCCCGGCTCAGACACCATGCCAATTTAAACATGTGCTTGCTTAGAGAGAACCCCAAGCGCCTTGGCCACCTCTTGGAGTTGAAGACTGAGTTTTCCAAAGCTGCTTAATGGAATGCAGAGGCCAAATTCCCATTAAGCATGAAAGGGGGATGGCCAGAGCAGCCTCAAATCCACCCGGGGCCAGGGCTTTGGAAAGCTCAACCAGTGCAAACACAACCTCGCACGGAAAGCAGGAGTCACAACAGAGATGGACGCACACGCAGAGACACAGGGAGAAGAGAAAGGCCCCCGAAAGGCACCTGCAGCTGTTACCATACCTCGTACTTGCTGCTCCAGGCCCAGAATGACCTGCACCGCTTGCTGTAGGATGATCAGTTTGGTCTGTGCTTTGTCCGTTTTTAAGTGCATCTGACACATGCGTCCCAGTTCTTTAAAGGCCTCGTTAATGTCCCGCACACGCACCCTTTCCCTGGCGTTATTGGCCATTCTCCTCTCCCGGTCCCTCAGATCTTTGTCCTCCAGTGACAAGGCCTCGTCTGTACTGCTGGGTTCATAGCACCACAGGGATTAGTCAGGGGGGTGGTAGCGAGGAGGGGGCTCTATGTTGCCGTGCTGGTAGTGCTGCTGGTGTCCACTGCAAACGGCTCAAACAGCCTCACCCTGCAAAGCCAATTCCTCTTGGGCACTTCCTGGAGCATCCCAGGCTATTGGGGCTGCATGTTGCCTCTGTCAGCCACAGCAAGGTGCTGCCAGCACGGGGCTGGAGGGTGCTGCCAGGGCTGAGAGCAGGCAGGGGGTGCAATATCAGCACCCACACTTTCTCCTCTCTGCACAACTTTGCCTTCCTGTTTGTTTTTGGCTGAAAACTGAAAGTTTAGGGTGGGTTCCTCAGCCAAAACCATCAGGTTCATCTCCCAGGGAAAGGCTCTTTGGCAGAAAGCAAATCTCTGTTGGTAAGATTTCCTTCAAAACTCACAACTGCACCAAAATCATGGAATGGGTTGGGTTGGAAGGGACCTTAAAGCCCCTCCAGCTCCAACCCCTGCCATGGGCAAGGGACACCTTCCACCGGAGCAGCTTTTTCCAAGCCCCATCCAACCCGGCCTTGAGCACTGCCAGGGATGGGGCAGCCACAGCTCCTCTGGGCATCCTGTGCCACTGAAGGTGTTTTGGGCAGCCAGACCCAGACCTTCTTCTGGGTGCAGCAGCAGGGGCCAGATCCAAGTGCTCCAGCTGCTGCTGAGCATCAGTCGCATGCAGACACTGAATCCAGATCCTTCAACCCAGCAAAATCACACTGGAAGGGGGTGATTTTCTTTCCCAGGCACTATCAGGAGTTTTGGGAGAGCCTCCACCGCTGGCAGCACTCCAGGGGTGCCCAAAACAGGCAGGGATTGGGGGGGGGGGGGGCAACGGCAGAGTCGTGCTGGCAGCATCTTAAAGGGTAGCCTGGCCTGCAGCCTGTCCCCTGCACACCCCCAGTTTAGGGTACAGACGACCTTCTCCCCCAGAGCAAAAATTCTTGCAGGAAAGACCCCTATCTGAGGAGGGTCCTTGGGTGAGACCTGGCACTGGGACAGACCGTGGCCTTCGGCTCCAGGGCAGCCACGTGGCGATGAGCCTTCACCAGCGTCAGAGCCTTCCTGGGAAGGAGCCTTCAGACGGTCCCAAGTGTGCGAATGGGGAGCACGGGCTCCCCAGGCAAATATTTGCCTACGTGGGGCAGGAGGCTGCCCACTGCCAACGCCTGCGTCCTCTCCACGCTCTCTTGTCCCTGCCTGCGTCCCCTCCTCACTGCCACCTTCTCGCCAGCATGTCCATGATGGCCGGGGAGAGCGGAGCCATCAGCGACCCACCCGTGGCAGGAACCCTGCTCGGTCCTGGCTGATGGCTCCCCTCAGCAGGGACACAGCTCCAGCAGCAGCCGGGCAGGATGAGGCCATCTCCCTGCCACCAGCAAGTGGTCTGCATGGCCCCTGCACGGTCTCAGAACAGTCTGGGTTGGAAGGGGCCTTCATAGCTCATCCAGTCCAACCCCCTTCAATGAGCAGGGACATCTTCACCTGGGCTGCCCAGAACCATGTCCAGCCTGGCCTTGGATGTCTCCAGGGATGGTGCGTCCATCACCTCTCTGTTCAACCTGTGCCAGTGATTTACCACCCTCGTTGTAAAGAATTTTTTCCTCACATCCAGCCTGAATCTCCCTCTTTAAGTTTAAAACCATCATCCCATGTCCTATCCAAGCTACGTCCTTCAGGTTATAAGGATGTACAGTGAACCTGCTCCCTGCTCAAAGGGGGCACTAACCTGCCTGGCCCCCTGCAACACCCCCTAATCTCCTCCTTTCCCTTCCTTCCCTGTTAGCGACTGATGGCACGAAGAGGATCCTGGCAGCCCCAGCAGGGACTCAACCACCTGAATTCCCCAGCAGCAATGCAGGAGGGGACGTGGGACTTGACTTCCCTCCTGCAAAGCAGCCCGAAGGCCAAAGCTGCCTGCACCAAGGCCTGCAGCCGCAGCGTGCGGGGCTCGGCTCGCTTCCCTCCAGGAAGGGTTTAAAAAGGGACAAGCGTGGGAGACCAAAGTGACCACGGTGCCAACTCTGCCTACCCCTGCCCCCCGCCGCCCCGCGGCTCCTGCCTCAATCCGCAAGCAGCAAGTAGAAGGTAGAGAGTGGGACCCCCGAGAGGTCACGGCTGGGGACTGTCTGTAGGAGATCGGAAAGAACAGAACTGAGAAATAAAAACTGGAAATCAACAAAAAATCAAAAGGAAGGGGAATTACTAAAAAAAAAAAATAAAAATAAAAGAGACAGGAAAAAAATATCCATGTTATGAAAGGCAAAAAATTACAAACTGAAGAGAGGCACAAAGGACTCCAACATCAATGCAACAGCAGAGGCCAGCAGAGAGGAGCACAGCCAGGCACAAACCAGCGATGGTGTTACAACAGCCTCTGCAGAGAGAAAGGGGGTTAACCTGCCACGGGAGCACGAGCATGCACTGCAGGATGCAGGAACCAAGCAGCAAAGGCCTCCGGAGCGGGAAGCCAAAGCCTTTTGCTTCCCCTCCCACTGGGACACGGGGAAGCACTGGTGGCTGAGGGGGATGCACAAGTGGGAAGGATGGAGGAGGGAGGAGAGGGAAGGAAGGAAGGGGGAGAAAAGAAGGGAGGGAAAGGGAAAGGGAGGAGGAGAGGGGAGGAGAGGAGAGGAGAAGAGAAGGAGAGGAGAAGGAGAGGAGAAGGAAAGGAGAGGGAAAGGAGAAGGAAAGGAGAAGGAAAGGAGAAGGAAAGGAGAGGGAAAGGAGAGGGAAAGGAAAGGAAAGGAAAGGAAAGGAAAGGAAAGGAAAGGAAAGGAAAGGAAAGGAAAGGAAAGGAAAGGAAAGGAAGAAAAGAGAAAAGGGAAAAGGGAAGGGGAAAGGAAAAGGAAAAGAGGGAGGGAGGGAAGGAAGTGTCTCCATCCTACTGCCCCTCCATGGCTCCAGCGAGGTGTTCCTGGGCGCCCACAGCCATGGGGCTGGGAGTGCAGAGCCCTGCACTGGACTGGCCAGCGGGGATGTGGCATCGCCCGCTGCCGGAAGCAGAGCATCGGATCCGCATCCCCTCTGGGACATGTGGGGGTTTGTTGTGTTCCCTCAGGCTGGTGGCCAAGCAGCTGAACCAAGCACCTTGCTGCAGGAGAGCCAGCACGGTGCAGGTGCCCGCGGGGCCTGGCATGCAGCACGCGCGGTGGCAGCGGGGGGGCGAGGGAGAGAAGCGCAGGGATTCCAAACCAGGTTAAAAATCAAATAACTAAACCAAGAAAATAAACCAAAATAAAAAAAAAAAGAGGTAAAAAAGGACATTGACAGCCTTGAGAACCCACAGGGCAGAGAGACAGTGCGAGGCACCACAGCACATGTCACAGGAGACAGACAGACAGCCCCGTGCCGATCAGATACGTAAAATATCACCACTCCGGGACCCTCACTGACCTCTAACTTGTTGCTCCAGGTTCAGTATGACTGATACGGCCTGGTGTAGGATTAGCAGTTTGGTCTGCGGTTTTTCGCTGTTTAGGTGGAGTTGGCACATACGTCCGAGCTCTTTAAAGGCCTCGTTGATGTCACGGACCCGCAGGCGCTCACGGGCATTATTGGCGACCCTCCTTTCTCTCTCTCTCTCGGCTTTTTGCTCTGGGGGAAGAAGATCGTCCTCCTCATCCTCATCTTGACTAATGGTTTAAAATAAGAACGAGACAGGGACATTCCTCGCGTGCACTCTCAGCACTGGTCAACTCACAGAAAAGAAACACACATCCGAGGCACCAAGACACCGAGCCCCAGGAGCCAGGACACTGCACCCCATGTATCCCCGCGCTCAGACCCAGGGACACAAGGGGACATCACACAGAAGCTATTCAGGTTCTTCTTCTGCCTCTGTTTTGGGGTTGGTTTGGTTTTAAACAACACACAAAGTGACTTAAGGCCTGAGCTTGTTGCTGGGAGGTTGTAAGGTGGCCTGGATAAAGTGTAGGGGCAACACTGGTGTCCCAAGCTGGTGTTTTGGGAAGCTGCAGCCCTCTGCCTCCAGGCCAGGAGGTGGCTGCGGTCTGGAGGAGCAGAGCTGGCGCTGCCCCTCTGGGCAGCAGCACCCTGGTGAGGTCTCCGAGCTGATGGTGAGGTTGCAGACAAGTCAGCACGCTGGAAAGACTCCACCTGATCCACTGCCACATACCTGACTGGATGTGACAGAGGATACAGGAGCCCAGAGCAAACAGTGGAGATAACCAGAGGCAGGGAGGAGGTCCAAAGCTTCCCAGCCCCTGGCTGAGGGCAGTTGAGCGTTCGGTCCCTTCCAGTCCTCTCCATGGATGGCCATAAGCAATGCTCCAAGAGGCCACGCAGATGGGTGCAGTTCATGTGGGTAAAGGCACACGCCCTCTGCTTTAGGAGCACGAGGAAGCCCTGAGGCCACAGGGATGGAGGCCAACAGCAAAGGATGGCAGGGCCTCCTCTCCAGCAGCGAGAGCCCAGGCTGGGCCATCTCTGTGTGAGGACACTCAGGGCTCCTGTGGTGGGCAGGCCTGGTGTGCCACAGGATGATCCTCAGCCACACTGGGCTGAGCCCAGTGCCTGGGGGGGGTCAGTGCGGCTCAATCCCAAATGCTCCCAGCCTGGTTACGTGTAAGTGAAGGGAGAGACCTGTTCAAAGAGCACCTTGTTCTGTTCCTGGAGGGTTTCAGCTCCTTCTTCTCCTCTTCTGAGTTATCTGCCACCGACGTGTTCTCCTCATCCTCCTTCTCCTCCCTCTTTATTTCGCTGGTTCCCGAGGAGACACTGCTTCGCCCCAGCCCCCCTGACAAGCCTGCTGAGGAAGCAGAGCCACACATGGAAGGTTGGAGGAGCCTGACCCACACAGAGGACTGGGGGGGGTCACCAGGCCCTGCTCCTATTGCACTGCATCATCAGCATGGGGCCTCCCAGCCTCATCCTGCATTGCTGGTCTGCAGGGAGAGGAGTTAGAGGGGTGCTGGCTCCCCCCTGCCACCACTCCCTGCTCTTCTGCTCCCCATCTTGCAGGTCCAACCTCGCTCAGCAGAGCAGATCCCAGTGGCTTTGTGCACCCAGAGTTGGCAGAAGGACCATTAAGGCTGAACCTCTGGAAAAGGCTCAAGGTAGGAACAGCCCTGTGGATGCTGCAAAGCAGCACCAGCCTTGCAAGAGCACCCATCTCCCCCCAGCCCCAGGCTGCTGCTGCACAGAGCTGGACCTAACGGGGGACCTGAATCTTCCCCATGGCAGACAAGCCCCAGGCGTGCAGGTGAGCAGAGCTGCCTTACCGCTGTACGTGTCCTGCTGCCTGTTGAGGTCAGGGAGTGAGCTGGGTTGAGATGGAAGTGTAACGTGGTTGTGGAGCATGTTGGGGTTGCTGGACAACCCATCTTCGGGGTGACCTCCTGCCACCTACAGCAGAACAAGCAGAGCAAGCCTTGAGAGGGGGGAAGCATCATGGCCAGTGGGGTCAGGCACAGCCACTCCAAGCACCTCTGCTGACCATCCTCACACATTCCCATTATCCAGACTGCAGGCATGCAGGAAGGAAGAGCCAGCCTGCTCCAGCACCAGCTCTCCTCCACAGATCGTGGCACTGCAGGTCAGCTGGACCAAGCAGAAAGACCCCATCAGTGCTACCTTTCCCTTATGCTTAGTAGCTGAGCCTGGGCAGCTCAGGAAGGAAGCACATCTGGTTCTTTAGAGGGACTGGAGATGTGTTACTGGAAACCAGCTCTCCTGTGGTCACCAGCCTCTGGACAACAGGGACCCCAGCATCCATGCGCTCAGGGCACCTGGGACCTGTCATGCTCCTTGGAGCCCCAATGAGCCATCACACATCAGCACTCCCCATGTGCACAGAAGGATGTAGCGGCAGCCTGAACTGTTTGCAGCTAAGTCCTGGCAATACCTGGCTCTCTATACCTGTGCCTTGCCCTGCACCAGATCCCTCTCCTCCTTCCTGCGTATCCCAAAGAAGGCTTGAAGCTGTTCTGAGGGATTTCCATCCATCTTAGAGGAAAAGAAGAGCTTTCCCCAATTCTGCCTGTTCTGAGAAGGCGCATCAGCAACTGGCATTGGGGCACTTGTGCCTGAGAGCCACCGCTGTGCTTGGTGTTGATTCAACCCTCCTGCATGAACAAGGTGAGACACTGCACGTCACCCATTCAAAGCTGTCACCAGCTCAGCCATCCTGGACCTCACTGAGCTCTTCTCACAACAAAGGCAACAAGGCCATGCTGGACACAAGGGCTTGGAGCACCCTGCTCCAGTGGAAGGGGTCCCTGCCCGTGGCTGGGGTTGGAGCGGGAGGAGCTTTAAGGTCCCCTCCAATCCAAAGCACTCTGTGATTTTCGGACTCCTCTGGATGCAGGGCACCACATGGGTCCCCAGCAGGTCCCTGCCAGCTGCCCTGATGCTTCCACACTTACCAGACTTGGGTGCCTGGTCCCCAGGGACATGACTGAGGCTGGGAAGGCTTGGCCCAGGCTGCCCACGGTGGCACTGTGGGCTGGTGCTGAGCCCAGCAGCCCGTGCATGTCCCCATGGTTGCTTGGCATGGCGGCTGTCTGGCCCACAGCGTGATTCCTCAGCACATGGATGGCTTCATCCAACCTGTCTTCCATTTTGTTTTGCTTGAAGGACAGATACATGGCTACATTAATGCCTGTAAAGCCAGCAGCCCACTACAGCTCTGTATGCTGCTGGCAGTCATGCACTCAGCTACTGCAAGGCAGGGGAGGAATAACCCCTGGGGAAGTCAGTGTCACCCCCCAAAGGCACAAGGGGCCACACAAGTGGAACTGGGGTTGTTCAGCCTGGAGAAGGCTCCTGAAGGGGAGAGCTCAGAGCAGCTCCAGTGCCTGAAGGGGCTGCAGGAAACCTGGAGAGGGGCT
>JANRGW010036984.1:0-10921 GCA_024733675.1 Psilopsiagon aymara | reverse complement strand
CATGATTTTTCAAATATGATGGACAGTGGCTCAGCAACTTCATTTGCAGCTCCTTCAGGACCCGCGGATGGATTTCAGGTCCCATGGAGTTGTGCATGTTCAGGTTCCTAAGATGGTCTCAAACCAGATCCTCTCCTACAGTGGTCCCAGGGTCGTCATTCTCACAGTCCCTGTGTCTGCCTTCCAAGACTTGGGTGGTGTGGTCAGAGTATTTGCTGGTGAAGACTGAGGCAGAGAAGTCATTAAGAACCTCAGCCTTCTCCAAATCCAGGGTAGCCAGCTCTCCTGATAGCTTCTGGAGAAGGGCCCATGTTGTCCCTGGCCTGTCTTTTAGTCACTGTGTACCTATAGAATCCCTTCCTGTTATCTTTCACATCCCTAGCCAAGTTTAATTCTAAGTGGGCCTTAGCGTTCCTAACCTGGTCCCCAGCTTCCCGGACAACATCCCTGTATTCTTCCCAGGCTGCCTGTCCTTGCTTTCACCTTTTATAAGCCTCTTTTTTTCCTTTGGATTTTCCTCAGCAGCTCCTTATCCATCCAAGGGGGTCTCCTGGCCCTCCTGCAGCACTTCCTTCTAGTTGGGATGTAGCACTCCTGAGCTTGTAGCAGGTGATCCTTGAATATCAGCCAGCAGCCTTGGCCCCCCTGCCCTCTAGGGCTATATCCCATGGAACCTTACTAAACAGGTTCCTGAAGAGGCCAAAGTCTGCTCTCTTGCAGTCAAGGGCAGTGAGCTTGCTGCACGCTCTTCTCACTGTCCTGAGGATCTTGAATTCGATCATCTCATGATCGCTGCAACCAAGGCTGCCCTGGAGCGTCACATTTCCAACCAGCCCTTCCCTGTTGGTGAGCACGAGGTCAGGCACGGCACCTCTCCTTGTCAGCTTCTCTATTACTTGCAGAAGGAAGTTGTCTTCCACACAATTGAGGAACCTCCTGGAGTGCTTGTGCCGGGCCGTGCCATCCCTCCAGCGGATATCAGGGTGGTTGAAGTCCCCCATGAGAACAAGGGCCTGTGAGCATGAGGCTGTTCCTATCTGTGTATAGAGCGCTTCATCCACAGAGTCCTCTTGATCAGGCGGTCTGTAACAGATCCCCACAGTAATGTCTCCCATCGCTGTTTTCCCTTTAACTCTGACCCACAACTCTTTATTGACTGCTCATCTGTCCCCAGACAGAGTTCCATACTTTTATGTTCCCTAACATAAATAGCAACTCCCCCTCCCCAGCTGCCTGTCTTTCCTAAAGAGCCTGTAACCTTCCATTTTGACGCACTAGTCATGGAGCCATCCCACCGTCTTTCTGTGATGCCTATTATACCATACCTCCAGATCATCTACTCTCCTCTTTCCTGATCTTAGCACTTCACAGTTCCTTTTACACTGAGAGAGTTGGGTTATACCAGTGTTTCCTGAAAGCACGTCTGTGACCAGTTGTCCTGTTTATCCTCCTGAAGAGATCTGGGTAGATGCACTATTTGGACAACTCTCCAGCTGGAGCCTTTGGAGGAGTACAGAACATCACCAGCTGTGCTCTGGCTCACCTAATGCTCTCCACATGCTCCATCCTCTTCCACTTGCTCCCCTGTGTGCTGCATTGCCAAGTCAGGTTTGAGGCAATGCCTGTCACCCTTTTCTCCATGTGCAGAGCCACACATCAGGAACCCCTTGAATTCTAAGGAGTTTAGTGCATGTGGTGGTATATTCCCAAGAAGGTGCTCTTCTACCCCTCTACCCAGTTTCAGGGTAACCTAAATATAGTTAATAATGGTAAGTATACTATGTGTGCCCAGAATTCCCATCATTCTGTGCCTGACATGTTAACTAAAGCTAAAACCAGTACCTGGAGATTAGCCCTTGTTAACAGGCTGAAGTCAATGTGGGAATGTTCTCAGGCCTGCAGTCCCTAGGGGATGCTTTGTTTTGTAGAGATGCTTTAATTACTGTCACTCACTCTGCACACTGCTTTATGGTTTTGTATCCTTTGTTCAGTTCCTTCAGATAACGTGTGTCTCCTATTGCACATTCACAGGACTTTATTTCAGTGGTGCTATGCTCTTTGCTAGTACACAGTGATTTTATCTTTAGCTAAGAGAAAATCACTAAGGAGACAGATCTTTAGATTTAGTAATTAGTAAATATTTATTTTTGTAGTGTTTGAAGACCTAAAAATATGAAGTATACAAAATAAATCTTTACTGTAGACTTTTCAGACTCTGAGAGACAGAACACTTGCTGGTGGACCACAAGGCACTTCCAGAAGCCAATTCCTCATCATTCTCAGCTGTTGAATCACACTGTAAGAAATCACACAGAAAGCTGTAACAATAGCACTTTCCTAACAACGTTTTAATTATAAGGGGTTCAAGGCTAGGTTGGACATAGCCTTGGGTGATATGGTTTAGTGTGAGGTATCCCTGCCCATGGCAGGGGGGTTGGAACTGGATGAGCTTAAGGCCCTTTCCAACCCTGACTATTCTGTGATTCTAAGTAGTTGCTCTAGCTGTTGCGTGTTGTGAATACAAGTTGGGCAACAAGGCTGTGGGACTGCTGTAATCACCCCTTGAGCTGGCTGTGCTGTGCCCTTTGCTCATCTCGGGAAAAGAGCTGGATGTGCCCAGAATTTCTGGGATTGCTGCGTCCGAGTCCAGGCACCGGTTTGCACTGCAGCCTCCCACCCAGCACTCAAAATCATGGAATCATAGAATAGTCAGGGTTGGAATGGACCTGAAGCTCATCCTGTTCCAACCCCCCTGCCATGGACAGGGACACCTCACACTAAACCGTGCCACCCAAGGCTCTGTCCAACCTGGCCTTGAACACCACCACGGATGGAGCATTCACAACTTCCCTGAGCAAATAGCATTTAGTCTTTCCTGGGCAGTTTACATGAAGCTCCAGCATCACCCTCACCTGGCGAGTCTCCACTTATCTTGCATCTCATCTGGCACACCACTACAGTCAGCAGGTAGACAGCAATAGAGTGGGAAATGCCCTGTTCTAGTAAGCACATCCAAGTGTGTTCACTGGGCTATTGGAGATCATGTTTGAATTGCTGAGCTGGAAGCAACACACAGATTTAGGACTGTGCCAAAACAACGTCTCCCTAACCACAGGGCGCTGCCAGTTCAAGGGCGTTCCGTGTGTCTCTCCTGGGAGAGCTGTGCCTTGTGTAAGTTACTAATTATTCCTTCGAGTTGCTGGGGGAGGGAGCAAAGACACTCACTGTACAGCCTGGTGTTTGGGACACAGATGTGTGAAGATCCCATTCTCATTTCTCTGCTAGTGGGTGTTTCAACTGTGCACAAAAGAGACAAGCTTCAGCTGGAGGTGTTGAGAGCAATCCCGCCCTGTCTCTGGCAGGAAGGGAGTCAGCAGTTACCTGTCTCTTAAGAGAATGTGACAATGACCAGACCACTGTGCCATCTTCTTTTGGGTTCTCTGTCTTTCTCTGAGAAGGCTGTGACTGGATATAGGCTGCTAGCTTTCCGCATGGACTGCAAGCGAGGAGCTGCAGGACACAATCTCTTGGTTTTTGAGTGAAGAAGTGGTGCTGTAGAATTTGGGACCCAGGTTTTGCTTCTTGGTAGTTGGTTTTGTTCCACTGCTGGCTGGTCACCCTGCAGTGCCGAGTGCCCCGCGGCGCATCTCTCAAATGAGCTTCTGCCAGTTTCTTTAATACTCCTTCAAGGAGACCAGGGTTGGGATGTAAACAGCATGTTGATCATAGCCATGAACAATAATGAATTGGTGTTTTGAACAGTCAAGATGAGTGAAAAATATAATCCTGAAAGCTCAGAGAGCAAAGTGGTCATGGTAAGAAAGAACAAGGAGATTTAAACTGAGCAAGTGAGTAAGCTTTTATCTTCTCATCAAAACATGTACTGAACCCAATGCAGCCATTGGTGTCTGGAAGAAAAAATAAAACAATCTGAGAGCCTGGAATTCTGTGTATGTACATTGAGTATCCCAAAAAGAACTTTCTCAAAGGGAAAAGAAAGAAGTAAAAAAAGTCTTGAGTTGCTTCTATCAATAACTTCAGCTGTTATTTCACTTTAACAAAGCTGTTCTGTTCCAATGTAAAAACCTTAATAATTTGCTTTGAAATCAGAACTGTTTTTCAAGGACAGTTCATTAGTAAACCCAAAGACTGTGGTAGCTAAGATAAGTACTACATCAGCCTTGGAATCTAATTTACAGCCTGTGGAAACTAGTTGGGACCATGAGTTATCATCTCTCTGGAGTCAGAGGAACTGGCCAAGCTGCCTCCCATGTGTCTGGGTGGCCTGGTTTGGATGTGGGCTGTAACTTGGTGTGAGATGGTGGCTGTCTCCTCGTGGTGGAGCTCCCAGGCGAGGGGATAGGCTGCTGCCCTTGGCCAGGGCAGAGACTGCTGCTGGCGTGTTCTAGACTTCCTGGATCCTCTAAAGGTCAAGCCAGAGTGAGATGGCCGCTTGCTTTGTCCTGTTTGTGGCAGTGCCTGCTACTGCTACTTGCACAGGGTCAGGCTCTGCTCAGGTGCTCAGCCCTCTGCCAAGAGAAGGAAATGAGAGTTTTCTTTAGAACTGAATTTGGCCAGAGTCCTTCCTTTCTAGAATCCACCACAAATGCATTTGTGCACTGTAGCACATTGCAGTTTATGCTGCTGGTGTTGCGGCTGTCCACAGGTTGCCCACACTTCTACCCACAGCTGTGAAATCGCGTAAGTATACCTCAAGGGTTGGTATGTCCCTCTGACCCGTTGTAGGTCAGGGCTATTACTCCCGCAGTAATGCAAGGATGTTCAGGTAGAGAAGCCAAGAGCTGATTCTGAGATGCACGAAGGTGTGGATGAGGAGGAGCTGAGTGGTGAATTCATAGTTGCTGGCTGCCAAAGCAATCTCTGTGTTAATTTCTTTAACGCCTGAGCCCATGCGAGGGGCTGGTCCTGCCAGCTGTGCCCTGTCCGTGTGCTCAGTGAGCTGGGTGCCCCTCAGGTGCCGGTGCAGGACACTGCTTCCAGCGAGTGCAGCCACTCCTCTCACTAACAGCACACGGCTTCCCTGGTCTTGTGGAGGGTTGGGTCCATACTGCGGTAGGAGATAGGAAGGTATATTTGCACAGGTGAGATAAGAGGCAAGATCCCGCTCAGAATTCTGTGCAAGACCTTTCCACTGGCCCTTATAATCTCTGTCCCAAGGAGCTGTAGTTGCTGTACTTGGTATAGTCCTGCAGTGTCTCTGCAATAATGCATTGTTTCATTTTCTCTGAATGAGCACCATCTGGGGCTGGATCCTTTTTCTCCCACTGGCCCAGAAGAAGCTGCAATTGGAGTCTTTACAGGCCCAGAATGAAAGTCAGTCACTATCTTGGCGTTGTGATGGTATTTCAAAATGAATGAAATGGCAGGCTTTCAGCTTGCACTAATTCATGTTAGTTATGCAAAATTATATGTTCTGAGAACCCACATGCATGGTTTGACTGTCTTCAGAGGTGGTCTTTTCTCAATAGTCAGAAAGACCATGTTTCACAATGCTCAGCTCTTCACTAAAGTGTAGCAAAAGTACCAAACCCTGGCAATGTCTAGGATCTTCTTGTAAGAAAAGTCTCCTCACAAGTGCCACTCTGAAGACATGTTCATAATATCATGCTTTGCTCATCACTTACTCATCCTAATGGTCATAACAGAACTAGAGGGGTTTCAGGGATAAGTGACTGGATATGAGGGACTAGAGAAACTCTCTTAAGGAACTGATGGCAAAGACCAGAGGTTTTCTGCCTTGGTGGTGAGATGATGGATAGAGACGTTCGCTAGAAGCACACAGGCATTGTGATGACTGTGGTAACCAGAATGTGCATTCAGGCACAAAGCGAAACTTGTATGAAACAGAAAATTCAATGCTAATGAACTTTGCTTGCACAGTTATTGGGGGAGAGAAGATTTCATTTCATGGAGCAGCTTGCGAGCACAGTTTGAGAAGGCTGAACAGGAACAAGGATTTGTGTTCAGAAGGCACTTAGAAATCTGTGGTCAGAGGGGTATGTTCAGATATTTGTTCCAGGCAAGTTGAAGAGAGAAATTTTTTGGGGGCTGAGAAGGATATTTCTTGTACGGGTGAATGTGATTAAGGAGTTTTGCCATTTGGAGTGGTATTTCTATGCATGCATTTTGCTGAGATAGGGCTCTTGTAGGGCAAATATCTGGCAATGACCTCAACAGTGTGCTCTCAGTCCCTGTGCAGTGTTAGTCACACTGCCACTTGTTTCTGTTGCACGTAATTTTTGTTTAGTAAGAAGAAGGATGTCCCAGTCTGTGTTTAAGTCCTTCGTCTGCGCAGCTGCTCCTACAGGCCTGTATAGAGGAAGCAGCAGAGGGCTCCTCAGGCTGGTGAGCACTTGGATTCAAAGAGACTTTGGGATGATGGGTACTCCTGAAGCTGGACACAGCATGGTGTTTGCTCTGTCACTTGCAGGGGTGCTGCTGTCACTGAGCTGGCGTAGCAGCTGCTGACCATGAGCAGGGGCTGGGACACTTACCCCTCACTCAGTTTGCATTTCAGCCTGGAGTCTGTATGGTGGTCTGCTTTATCTTGGAATTAAGTTGAAGAACAGTTTTGGGTTTCAGCACACGTGAAGTGATTCAGTGTTTCGGGAAATGGGCTCTCTGTATGGCTGTGCTCCTGTATCCTGAGAACCAACTGCTGCAACTGAAGAAGGGGAACCTGCTCAACAGCAGATCAGGAGCAAAGCTCAGGAGGGCTGTATTGCTTCACAGAGTCACTGAATCGTAGGTTGGAAGGGACCTCTTGAGATCATCCAGTCCCACCTGCTCAACCAGAGTCAGCTAGAGCAGGTTTCCCAGGACTGTCCAGTTGGGTCTGAGTGTATCCCAGGATGGGTACTCCCACAGTCTCTGTGTACAACCTATTCCAGTGTTTGACCTCCCTCACAGTAAAAAAAAAAAACACTAAAAATGTTGGGGTTTTTTTTTTTTGCATTCAGATGGAATTGCATGTGTCTTAAGTTATGCCTTTTCCCTCTTGGCCTGTCACTGGGCACTGCAAAGAAGAGAGTCTGACTTCCTCTTCTTCCTTGCCTCCCATCAAGTGTTCACACATACTGATAGATCCCTTCCCAAGCTCTCTTTCCCAGCCTAAACAGTCTTGGCGTGCTCAGCCTCGCCTCATGTGAAAATGCTTCAATCCCTTAATCATCTTCACCAGACGCCGTACTTCACCATTCCTACCTTCCATCTGCCGGTAGCTTCTGGCGCCCCAGCTTGAACCCTTCTCTTTCTTTCCAATGTGAAGGGGGTAGCCCCTGCGGGGGTGCAAGGACTGGGCAGAGTGCGATCCAGCCATGCTTTGTTCACCTCTCTTGGCAGTGGCTGCTCCACTGCCTCTGAGGTCTGAGCCTCTGAAATGACAAAGAGCAGCAGTCTTTCCATGCACATTCGCTCTGTGACAGACCTCTTGCCCTGTACAGCTGACATGGTCCTCCAAGCACTGCCTTGCCGGTCCTGCCTCTGCAGCGCCTTGGTGCCGGGAAGGTTGCCCACATCTGGGCACCAGTGACTGTGCCGTGCCCAGAGCCCTCCTTTCCCATGGCACAAGGAAGAGTCTGCTGGTGCTGGTTGTGCACACCAAGCTGCATTCTCCAGGTGGTGGGGGTATCGACTGCTCAGGGATGTATAGGCAGCAAGGGGGCAGAAGTTGAAGCCTGAGCAGTGGCACGAATTTCATTTTGTCCCAGACCTATTGTTGATAAAAGGGAGCAGATCACTTCTGTTTGCAATGCTCTGAGCTGTGTGTGAGTGGAGGTGTTTGGTGTGAAGCGAGCTGTGTGAAAACTGCATGATGCATCAATGAGCAAGTGAGGTGCTCTTTGTGTTTGCTGCTGGGACGTGAGCAATGCCTTTACAATTACTGTTACCTTGAGAATGAGTGGGTTTGTGCTGCTTTTGGCTGCAGTGCTCCAGAGCACTTCCTCCCCCTCACACTGCTTCCCAGGGGCTTGCAGCATTACTTCTTTGAGCAGAGCCTGGTTCCCCGCCTTTCCAATCCACACACCACATCCCACATCAGGTGGCAGAAATGCCACTGACATCCATGCAAGCATTTCCTTTGCAGAGTGATGGTTTTGCTTTAGTCTGGAGGAACCATTTCTAGACAAACTGAAGGAACACAAGATCAGAAAGCAGCTAGAGATGCAGGCTATAAATAGTTCAGCTGTGAGCAGAGAGACATTCTCATTTCGGGTCGAAAGCTGCCTTCTGGGCCCATCTACCTGGTTTATTGACGGCAGCCAGGGTAAAACATCCCAGTAAACTGAGTTTGATTTAACTCAGTTTATTGTTAATGGAATTGCATGTATCTTAAGTTGTGCCTTTTCAGTATTGTCCTTTCTCCATCTTCTTTCTTTTTTGTGTCCTTCTGTTGGGTTTCTTTAAAATATCAGTTTGATTAAGCTGGTAGAAGGATCGAAATCTGCCTAGGAAGAGAGCTGGTAGGAGGTTGTGGAATAAGAAGGGTGGAAACAAGAACATCTACAGAGAGCAGCAATTGTCTGGAAGATGAAAGCCAGAAATAGATGTCCATTTTCAGTGATGATCTGTGGCCCTCCAGTCCAGGGCTTAAAGCCTATGAAAGATTTAAATCCTACAAATTATACATTCCAACAGTTAAGTTTCAAGTGTCTGGCTTTAGAGTGGATATAATGCCCAGAGACAGGGATTTGCCAAGACCAGAATGCAAAAAATCATATGCTGCTTGTAGTGTGAAGGGAAAAGCTGCAGGAAGATCCTCTTCTTCGTCCCACTTCACAGCGCCGTTTGCTGTGAGTACACAACGGCAGCTCTAGTGCTGCCCTTCAGGACAGCAGGCATTGCCACTCTTCTTCCTGATAAATTAATAAGGCCCAGGCATTATGTCAGTATTTTGCCAAATATCCATGCAATGCCTATCCCAAGGTGAGCACACAAACTGCTTTTTTGCACTGCCAGGACCTCGCTTGCTCTTCTTTGGCTTTCTTTTTTGCTTGTATATACAGAGGGCAGAGTCCTGTCTGTGTGCCTGTTTGTGACTTTCTCAGGGGGAGACAGGAGAATAAGCTTTCTTACCAAGTAGGCGGTTCCCATAGCAGCAGTTTAGCTCTCAGAGTGCACCTCTGGATTAAAGAAAAATGCATCAGAAGAGAAAAAAAATGACTAAGAATGATGAGAGATTGGTTCTTGGTGCTGCACCACTCACTGAAGGGTGAGCTGGCATGCACCAGCGGCTCACAGAGCCCTGTGGTGACTAAGGCTTGGACAACATCCAGAGGTACCTCTCCATGGTAGCTGCAGTGAGGTGAGATGCTCCTGGCTGGAGGAGGTAGCTGCACTGTGCCAGCATTTGTGGCACAGCTATGGCAGGGCTGCCTGGCATGGGCGCGCAGCTTGGCATGGCTGGTGCTGTGGATTCAGAACACATTGGAGCTGAGTTGCAAATTGTGCTGATCCAGAACTAGGATTTTTATTATTTTTTTCTCTACTGAAAAGAGTTTGCTTTGTTCTATGAGACCTGGATGTTAGGCCTAGAGTGCAAGTTGAAGCCTTGCAATCAAACCCATGCAAATACTGTCTCAGCAGCTTCTCCCATCCTGTTTAATCCTTTGCCTCTCCCCAGGCCAAAGAACCCTCCATCACCGGAGTGATACCTTGGAGACAGTGATCCTGGTAAATCCCAATGTGGACAGCGTCGTGACGGAGGTAAGGACCAGATGCCAGTGGGTTTTCTCCATGTTAGCTGTATCACCCTTGCTAGACATAGAGGTCACAATCATCACTTTGCACCTTCTGGAGCATTTGAACATGCTGCTAGCCTGCTGCAAGGTGTGCAGAAGCAGGGAGGTGTTCTGCTCTCGTTAATAAGGTACATGCAGTAACCATGTTTCTGTGGCAGAATTTACTGTTAGACAAAGAAAAACATGAGAGCACACCATTTCTTATGTGGTAGTTGTTTAAGAATGAGATGCTTCCTGGAAGAGTTAGTGCCTTAGCATTCCCTGATTTTAAGGATTTCTTGGGAGCTTGTAGAGTTTCCAAGCAAACAAGGTGGTGTGGCTTCTGATCCTTGAGCATTCTAGTTTGATGAGGGTCTAAATTTTGCATGGCCTACTTTCTCAGTATGAATTATGATGTGACATATGATGTGGAGCTGTGTTGGGCAGACAGTAGCAGTGTCTTCCCTCTTCAATAACCTGCTCTCTTGTAAGTGGAAGACTTATTTTTTGGCTATTTGTGAATCACATGTAAGTATTGTTTGTCCATGTGATTGGGTTTCTGAGTGCTGATGAGGAATACAGGTAACTTTTTGGCTGCAAAACTGTCTCATGGTAACAGGTCCGCTCATTGGTGTGTGATTCATCAGCCCACAAACTACTGATCTTCTGTGGTCAGAGCTCAGACCAGGAAGGAGACTTGATCCTGCAGACAGGGACCTTCACTTACCAGAAGTTTGTTGAGATACTGTCAGACCCAGAGGTGAGTGTGAGCAGTAAGCCAGCACATCCCCTCCTGTTCAGAGTGCGGGACAGAGCAGTGCAGCCTGCACTGCTCCTTCAGGTGGCAGATCTGCTGAGGGATGGGCTTGAAATCCAGTGAAAATTTGCAACTCCATAAATAATTGATGCTATGGCCATGGCTGCATGCAAAGGGTTGTGCTCAGTGGCTCAATGTGCAGCTGGAGACCAGTAACGAGTGGTGTCCCTCAGGGATCAGTGTTGGGACCTGTCCTGTTCAACATCTTTGTTGGTGACATGGACAGTGGATTGAGTGCACCTTCAGCAAGTTTGTGATGACACCAAGCTGGGTGGTTCGGTTGACACATTGGAGGGAAAGAATGCCATCCAGAGGGACCTTGACACGCTTGTGAGGTGGGCTGATGCCAACCTGATGAAGTTTA
>JANRGW010036981.1:0-26390 GCA_024733675.1 Psilopsiagon aymara | reverse complement strand
CGGTGTTCAAGGCCAGGCTGGACAGAGCCTTGGGTGGCATGGTTTAGTGTGAGGTGTCCCTGCCCATGGCAGGGGGATTGGAACTGCATGTTCTTAAGGTCCTTTCCAACCCTAACTATTCTATGATTCTATATGAGCTCCCAAGTATCTGTGTCGAATGTTCTTAACTATTTAGAAGTCCAACAGTGTTTTTCACAGTGTAACCCAAAAGGTGTGCTTGTGCTTCATTTAAGTTGCTATATTGAGTGGTGATCTGCATATTGAAGTGATGTAAGGAACCACATGGATCTGGCCACGTCTAAGTCATGTCAAGTAGAAGTTCTTGGTACCTAGCTTAGTACTTCATTTTTTTGAACTTCTTTTTTTTTTTTTTTCCTTATGTAAGTCTATAAATGCATACACAACTTTTCACCTCCCCCTCCCATTTATACTTACACCAAAAGAAGCTAATGGCCTAACAGTTAATGTTGCCATAGGTGACCTCTTTTAAAAATCTTACTTAGGGTTTCTTATACGGCATTATCTGTGCTGAAATTTTCTATCCTGGATGCCTGCATCAGCCCACTTCTGTTGGTCTGAAATTTAAGCAGCAAAACCTATTCTTTCCAGAAAAAAAAAAAAAAAAGAAGTCAAAGTGCATCATGTGTTCTTGTATATGTTTTATAAGTTCCATCACACTGTTCTTCAGCCTCTATCTAATAGTTTTTTGGGATCATTATCCTTTGCTATTCCAGAGAAAATGTGTTAGGGAGAAGACTGAAAAATCTGTTTCTTCACTTGCTCAGTTAGAGGCTTGGAAGTAGCTGAATTCCCTGAAATTATTGTCTGTACAGTACATGCCAAGCACAGTATTGCAGGTGTTGAGCAAACTCTTGTCAGGAATTACTTTTTGTGGGTTTTAGGCTACTGGAGCATCAAGTGCTGGGAAGTGATGGAAGCATATGCCTACCTGGAGCAGTGCAGCATACTGCTGGGGGTGATGAGGTGAGAAAGTCAGCCCCTTGCTCTGATCACAGTGCAGGGCAGCAGTGCTGGAAGCAAGGAGGTGCTCCTGGGGTTTTGAGGTTCTCTTTGTTGTTGCTCAGACTGAGGAGGTGGAGAAGGAAAATCTACTTAACGGCAGAGCTGGGGAGCTGTGAAAAGGCTTGGCTAGGACTGGTACCAAAAAGTGGGCAAGAAAGAATTCATGTGGAAATAAGGGTGGCAAATGCTATTATTGACTTAGGAGATGACAGGAAAATTGGAGAACTATGAATATGGGTTGAGGTAGGAGACAGAAAGAAAAGAGGTAGGATTGGGAACCTGAGGGTAAAGTGCAGAAAAGAGACTTGAACTAAAATGCTGGCAGAGGGCAAGGAGTGGGAGTGGGGAACAATGTGAGAGAAAAGTATTTGCAATGGAAAGTAGTAGAAGGTGACCTAAGGTCATTCATCTCTAGACCAGAGACAGAAAGCCATGATACATGATGGTCCGAGTGCCTGTGCTGCAGCAGGTCCGTGGGAAACTCTCAGCCTTTCCTTCAGCCTGCTGTGTGTGCAGGCTACCATTGCTCCCACCCCTCACGTGGGCAAAGCCTCTGCTGTGAACCATGAAGCCCCAGCTCTGTATTTCAGGATCAGTGCCATTCCATACAATAGACTTTTTTCAGGCTTTCTTTTTCTTTTCCCTTCTATATTTTTTTTTAACAACCTATGAAATTATAGATAAAAGGGTACAAAACCATGAGCATTGCAATAAAACCAAGCACTAAAAAAAAAAAAGAAAAAAGAGAAAAAGAATAATGCTGTCCATGCAACCTTAATTGGGCCCCCTTGTGTGTATACATTTTGATCCTGTCTCTAATTACATGGTCACACACTGCTTTTTCCCGTGGACCCCTGCATCGTTCTGTGAGCTAAGTAGAAGGTGTTTGCTGAATGAGTGCAGCTCTAAGTTGTTTTATTCTCACTGTGGCACGGGTAGTCCCAGCCTTGCCTTACTGTATACTGCTCAAGACCAAGACTGAGCACAGAATTACAAATTTCCTCATGGATTTTTTCATTGCTACCTGTTTTGCAAACAATAACATTTGTTTTTCAAATGCCCTTGCTGTGAGATTGGTGGTAAAGCTCTCCTGCATGGGAAAAAGGGGATGCAGGGTGCTTGAGTCTGGGATAGCAGGGGCCTAATGTTTTCCTGGCTCTCCACAGTGTAAGCTGTGCTATGTGTTCAAACTAGGCTGCCTGCTGACTCCAGTTTGCAGCTGTTGGGTGCTGAGTCTTCTATAATATAGACCTCTTTCTTCAGTACTCTTTGCCAGGGTACAGAAAGTAAAGATACTGCTAATGATGAATGCTATGAGAAGCTAAGTGCAGATGACTTACCTGAGATTTTGTAGGAACCAGTGATGAAGAAAAGGTGTAATCTGCAAGGGCAGAACTCAAGAGTTAACCCTGTGACCATTCCCTGGCTTAGTCCCTTACTTATCTCTCACTTCCTCATCTCTGCAAGGAGTGAATGAAGCTTGTATATGCAGGTAGTCTCTGTCACTGTGCTCAGGAGAAATTCAAAGTATTGGTTTGGGATGAGTGATGTTAGGATCATCTGGGGAAAAGGTCATCGTGCAGCCAAACAGTGTATCATCATGGACATGCACAAGGTGGGAGTTGAATTAAGACTGTGCAGAGGATCTTAATTATGGCATCTTAAAGCTTTTGAGTGGTTTGCTTTGCAGCCTTAATGTTCTTCTAATGTAATTTGTGTGTACATGTGTTTAATATATATTGTTTATTCACTTACAAAAAGATGTTAACAGTCTGCACTGTTCAAATACTTTTATAAAAATTCTGAGTTTAGGTTTCTGAGCAGGTTTTTGAAATCAATACAGAGAGAGCCGCTAACAGGAGGTAAACTACAAACCCACAAACACTTTCAATAGGATAGCTCTTTTTATATAACATTTGATATCATTTTCACAGCATGATCTCTACTTTCATACTGTGATAGCTTTTACCTGGAGTTTAGATGATTCATTTTTGTAGTGGATACTTAACTTTTATATGAGGAAAATGCAAGAGAAGCCAGCACAGCATTAAATGAACTACAGCACAGTAATAATGTAGAATGCTCAGATCCTTGCCATTGCACAGGGTTGGATTCATGAATGCTCTATCGATCCGTAAGTGAAGACCTACAGAGGCCTGGATTTTTTTCGCAGCTTTTTGGCATTTCTAATTCATTTTTTAAAAGTAGATTGGGCTCTTGAAGCTTGTTCAGTAATTATTAGAAATCCTTACAAGGTTCTACTTGAAAATCAACAATGATTTCCTGTTGGCGTGGGTTGTGGAGAGCCATGTGACTGCATCAGTGTTTTCCTCATCTTTTCTGTCTCTCAAGATTTTAAAATTAATTTAGAAACCCCTGCTTTACACTGCCTTCTACAGTAACTGCTGAAAAGAAGGGGAACGTCTTTTTAAACTTTCGTGTTAGTGGTGATTGTTCTTTCAAAGAGATCGAAATTTTTTTGGGGGTTTCTATGGAGAGCCTGGCATTAAGTCTGACATTTTGGCATTTCTGGAAAATGATTTCTGGGGTCGAAGCTTTTTAGGCTACTCTGCCAGACTTCTGTTTTCACATGTTTGTAACTTCTTATGACCCATTTTAAAATTAAGTTTTCTGTATATGATTCCTGACCAGTTTTCATGGTCACTTCTTTCTGAATAATGCAGAAATGAAACATCTAAATCCCAGTGTTTCGATCTTGCTGAAAAAAGGTTTAAAGGTAAAAATTGAATAGTTTGCTGTATTTCCTCTGTTCAGCCCATCGTCAGCCTTCTCTCCTTCTTCATGTTTCCACCACTCTATCATTTAATCTTTCCTCTCCAAGAATCAAACGCATAGAATCATACATGTGAAATGGTCCGACAGTCACATGCTATTGAAATCTGTCAGACTCAAGGCTAGTCATCAGAAATAATCTCCTTAGAGCTTTTGGATGGAAAGAAAAGGCTAGTTTATAACATGGGTCAGATAAAGTTGAGCTTGACTATTATTTTCTTCTTTTTAATTCTAGTTAAGATTTTTGTCTCTAATTTAGCTTCTGCTTAAAGAAACAAATAATAAAGGAAATGTTTCTTCCTTTCTATGAACGAAACAGCCCTTTCTTATTTCAAAACAAACAAAAAATCTTGTAGCTCTTCTACTGTTTTTATAAACTGCGGATCAACCTGTTTCTGTCAAACACTATCTTGCAAGACCTGCATTGCACTTGATCAAGATAAAGGTATTTGGCCCTGTCTACATTTTTCTTAATTAAATATTTTAAAGTCATTTTAAAAAGAGTAAGACAATTGCTTGAGCACTACAAGCGTACTAATAGGTGCTGAAAGTGCTGCCCTGGGGTTTCATGCACGTTTGAATGCAGCTACCCTTGATGATTATCTCCTGTACTTTTCTGTACTGAACAGCATACTGTGCTGAATCGATATTTACCCTGCTCCCTGAGGTTCTTAATTCGCATGTTCAGAAAACTTCATGTTTTGTATTCCTTGAGATACACCCTGCAAAACCTCAAATACACAGAGAAATGCACATTAAAGGCCCCCTGCTTGCACCCCATCTGTATGAGCTTATCACCAAGAATGACTGAGTGAGGCTTGCTTTACAACTCAAGCCTTTGTGTGTGTAGGCACTCTTCTCCCAGCCTTGCTCTGTCTTAGGACTCTTCCATTTCTCCTGCTGGAACCCAGGAGACAGGTTTTACCTACAGCTTGTTTTACAGGGCACTCATGACTGCAGTGTCTGACTTCTTCCCACTCAGAACTCATTTAAGGGAGGTTAACTTATGCCTAACCTTAAGTAGAATAATGTTATTTCCAGAGCCTCCTAACATAATTTTTATTTCTAATGGTGTAGGGATCCCAGTGAAGGTCATAGTCTGGATATGCTAGCTGCTGTACAAACATATTATGACAGCTGCTCTCCAGAGAAAGATCCATAACTCATACGATGGTTGACTGTGCTTTCGGGCTTCTATCCCTTGATTTCAATGCAAATGCTGGGATTGGTGAAGCAGAGTTGATTTACCATCAGGCTGATGCTGAGGACTATGCTCAAGAACTCAGTTAATTCTGAGACGTTCTCTCAAACTTAGATTTAGTTGTTTAAAGCAATGAGAAATCTTTAGGGTCTTGCAGATGATATATGCTGTAAAGTTTCTTGAGGGGAAATTGAATCCATTTCCATCAACTTACCTTTTTCTGAAGCTGTACAAATTCAAAAAGATCTTTCTACATAGATGAGGCCTGCCATATTTTTAAAACAGTATAGGGCATGGAGCAAGGGTAGGAGTGGCAGCAAACTGCTAGGATAAGCAAACACTGGGGTTTCTGACAATCTTTTGGGAAAAACAGCCAGATACACATTTCTGCTTCAAGAAATTAATGTGTGCAGCAAACTTAGCATAGTCATTTACCTTCCCCCTCTTTTCCAGTCTGGCTTTCAGTGCCCTGCTATTGCATCTTAAAATTGTATCTTGCCATTCTCTTGTTGTTAAGGACCTGGGCTTTGGGAGGCACATTAAGGATTATTGTTCTGAATGGAAAATGCTCTGGAGGAGAGCAATGTATGAAGAAAAAGCTGCTATAAGTTACTGCACTTGGAAGAAAAAAGGCAACTCTGTGAGCTTTCTGCAGCACACTGGATGGGTGGGCTGACAGTAAGCATCTCTCAGTGCAAGCAGAAGTCAGGAAGGACTGTTGGCAGGAAAAAGTGCTTGGGAGCTGGTTATGAGAGGCTTTGTCCATTGCAGGAGCTACTGCCTCTGTTCCAGGCTACTTTTTCTAAGCGCTCTGCACAGCAGAGGAGCTTCACAGTAAAGCTGCAGTCAGACCTGGAGGTTGTAGATCTCCCTCTGTGATGTTTTAGCATGAGGTAGGGAATCTAGTAAGAATCAAAGGTGGCCAGAGGGGAATCCCAAAGCTTTCAAATTCTGGCATCCCTGCAGTGAGACTTCAATTGCCAGTCTTGACTTTGAACAAACAGGTCAAAGATACTCCCCGTGAAAACCTTTTCATTTAATTAGGCTTCATCACGTGATTAAAACTACCTTTGATATGGTTTATTTACAATCTCAACCCCAAATTAATATCTTGCCAGTATAAATTTGGACATTGGTCTCTGGCACCTCCTTTTTTTTGTGAAGAGAGGACAGGGAGGGAGTCCATGTCTTGCTAAGCAAGAGAGAATGCAGGATGAGCAACTGCCTTGCAGAATAGCTGCTCAGACAACAAGGGTTAAGACCTGTCTTTCATTGCATGCAAGGATTCTGAAAATGATAGAGGGATGTGTAATCACTGGAAGAATAGTTTACACTGTTAGTTTGACTCTTTTTTCTTTTCATTGTATGAACATTGGAATGTACAGAGACTGTTGTTAATTGAATAAGAACTGTGTCTCATGTTTATGAGACTCTTGTTAAGAGGATTTTAATGTCTATTATTAAGCTCAGGGCTGGAGGTTTTATTAAAGCAATAGATAACTACCACAACAGGTCCACAGACGAAGTTGGTGAAAAGCTAGATAATTTAAGTCTTAAGACCAAAGGTGAATGCTAGCACAAGATTTTGGGTCAAATCAGAATCTGCATATTCTTGAAGTCCCAGGCATCCTGGTATGATGCTGTAAAGTGGGCCAGTCACAAAGTCAAAGTCAGATTCATTTCCTTTCATCTTTCAAAAGAAGCACGGTATCAACTTCACCTTGAGCTAAAATTTGTCCTCTGATCTGATAAAATCATTATTTGTCAATACGGCAAATAATATGAGATAATTCTCATACCTGCTCCCCTAGCCCCTGCTGTACACAGGGGCACTCTCTCTTCAGTTACAGCTCATGTGGAATTGTACCTTGGTGTGAAAGCAGCTTTTGATTGCAAGCAGAAGCTTCCATCTTACCCAAGATGATACCTCTGATTAACTGTCTCATAGTTGTGGCCATAGAGGGCTTGACATCACAAATTAAGGGCAATGTTTTACTCTCCATCTTGAATCTGCTGTCATTTACTGACTGGATACAAGAATTAAAGTTTAATTTTACTAATAGGAGTTGTCAGGATGAAGAATAATTATGTTTCTGTCATCAAGGGAGACAATAAAAATACAGCAGGAAGTGATAGGCTGATTTTCAGTAAAAATTAGAGAAATTATGTTACGGGCATTCATCCCTCCACTTCTCTCATTTTTTCAAGTGCAGCCCCTCATCACAAGAAAAATCCTCCCTCAAGCAGAACAGCTGACATCAACTCTTTAATCTGCTGATTCTGATCCCAAAAGCATTCTGAGTGAGGGGAAAAAAACAAGTGTATCTGATCCTTAACAAACTGAGTTGCAGTATTTACTGGGATTTAAAATGATTGTTTTCAAAAGATTTAAGTATGAGCAGGTGTTTATGTAAATGATGATTCTTTAATTTGTCTCTAATAGTGTTGTTTTCTCCCTGTCTCCTATTACTCATTTCACTATTTTGCTGGTGGCATCCAGCTGTGATCCACATTTACACTCAGGCTTGACTCAGTTTTTAGTCAAGTTCATCAAAAGGTAACATTGTATCAAATGAAGTCCAATAATGACATTTGTATTTTTCTGTTTGTAAAACTTTCTTGAAAGAAATCTGCATATGCAAGGTAAAATAAGTGACCAAGATAGGTAACAATAAAGATGACCTGATCAGCTCAATTTTTTCAATGAAATAAGCAGCATATGTTGGAAAATACTGACGACTTTTACCTACTAGAAACTACAGCTTAGAGAAATTGGCTTTCATTGTTCTTTTGAGCACTTGTAAGGGGCCTATGTATAAACATTTTGTGAGTAAGCGCTTGTGGTTTAAGTTACAAAGCAAACTTAATGTGCCCCCATATCTCTGATAACATCATGCATTATTTCATATAGACATTATGTGCTGAAAGTAGAGTAATAGGTCTGAAGCAACTTATTTGTGACTAGCGGTGTTATAACAGAAGTAGCTGGTCTGTCATCTTGTGTTTGTATACCTGAATAAAGAGAATTTCTTTGGTCTGACTAAGCTTGCTTTGGAGTCACAGAAACTGCGGCTAAGGAGAATGTGACAAATATGGCTCTGGAGTGTCTTCCTGTAAACTTCCAGTTATGAGGCATCTCAAGGGCTTGAGCATTGCTGCTCCTCATCTTTGTCCCGAGATGGCCCCAAGCACTCTCTGTTCATCCTGATCATCCTCTGTTCAGCCAGTGAATGGATGATCCCTGTATCCCAGTGAAATCGAATACGCCCTTTTCCTGGTTTTGGTCCTTGTTGTGCAAAATAAGAGGTACAGAACAAGCTCTGTAAATCTCCAGTGTCGCAAGACTTTCAAATACTTACTCCTTGCTGCTTGTATAAATGCACGTCAGGCACAGCGAGGGTGCATGTTTTTGTCTGTGTTGCTCTCAATTGGGTTTGACTTTCTACGCTGCTTAAGAGCTGAATTGGGGGAGCAAGGTGAGCAGGCAAGGTAGGGCCTGTTCTGCTATTCCAGGAGTCAGTCAATGTGGGATATTACCCTTATATCCCAAGTCTAACAGTCTGGGTTGTCCAGATACTCATTTCATAATCATGCCTAGTCACCATGGTTAACTTTTCAGCAAGGATTTTTGTTTTAATATCCAGTTTTGAGGGAGTAACGTGAACATTAATAGCAATTGATTGTCATTGTGCTAATGTAGCCAAAGTGCTTTTCACTCGTTCTTACCAGGAATATTATCAAACTTTAGTTTTCAGAAAAAACCCAAACTGTTGCTGCCCAAAGAGATAGGTAATACAACAGAGGATATGACCTTTCTGAATGTTTTCTTATCAGGCAGCATAAGTACTGTATGTCCCACTAAGCTGCTTCAATAGAACCTTGTCAAGTTATCACTTTACTTGACATGTTGCTGATAATGAATACATAAAAGCTTTAGATATTGAGGACTTGGAGGGAATAAATAAGATTTGCTGAAAAACTGCTCAACATCTGTCCAGGGCCACATTTTTTTTTTCTGTGTGGGTTGTGTTCTGCCATTGGTCCCTTAGACAAGTGGGATGATGCAAGAGTTTCAGCTTCTTGAAATGTAAAGTGCAGATGCAGTCTCTTCAAGAGGAAGAGGGTAACTTACCCCCTTACTCCTTTTCTGAAATGATACACTGCTAGTCACAAAGCTTTGGAATGGTTTTGATTAAGTGCTCTTTTGTCTTATCTGGGTCTGGAAAGTTGTGTGTGTCTTTCATCTGTCCTGAAGACAGTCTGACACTAGCTGAGGTTTCATGTTTGCATTATTAGCAGTCTCCTAGTATACCTGGGCAATAAGAACTAACAGTGTTGATAACATAATTTGTTGCAAAGAAGCATCTGAACTTTGGTTGCAGTTTTTGATAGCTATCAAGGATTTATTCAACAAGAACTGTTTGTGTGCCTTTGACTGTAGAAGGAAGCTTATCTTCTCAATCTCATCTCCACAAATACTGTCTTGGAAGAGCTGTGAAAATCATGACAGCTTCTCAGATAAATAGCTAATAAAGGATTTTTAGTAATCTCTATTTCAAAAGTATGCATTCTGTTGCCTCTCTAATTCCTAATTTTTCAAGTTTAGATTAAATGGATTCACTCCTTTTCTGAAGATGACTTTGAGATTTACTTCAAGTTTCCTTATTTAGTAAACTATTGTATACTTAAAGCAGAAAATAAGAAACTAATATTTTCTCATTTTAAGGTAACTCCAAGCACCTGCAAATTACTAATTTAAGAAAAGGCGCCTGTAGAACTTGTTCTTTATTTCCTTCTAGTGCCCTGAGAGCCATTGTTTTCCAGAAGGCTATGATTTTGTTCTTGGTTCCTATTGTATGTAAAGAGACAGTCTTGTATTTGGTATCTTGGCTGGTCGGGACTTTTTCTCGTGTTTAAAGTCACCTCTTGTATTTGACTGATCAGGAGGAAGTGGGAAGCACTATTATGGCACAGTGGCTCACAGTGGCTGTAAGTAATGATATCTAACAATGCCCTAAGGAGCTAGTTAAAAAGTGCCTCACACACTCAGGAAAGCACTTTAATGTAACTGCATTAGAAAGCTGTCAGTTGCTTGTTGGGCAAACCAGACTTTTTGTGCTTTAAGGATTATTGAAGCATTTGTTACACAGTAATTTGGAAATCATAATAAAACATTTCTAATTTTATTTTCCCCAGCAAACAACTAATGGATCTAGTGCATAGGAAGCCCAGACAGCATGCTATAGAGCCGTGAAATCTTCTTCATTCTCCTAATTGGAAGGGTGGGGGATCGAAGCTAAGCAATTTTTTATGTGTGTCCTTTCCAGAAATAGAATTTTCAAAGGCAGAGGTAGGAAATAACTTGGTATCTCTTCAGTTTTTCCACTGCCTTAAACTCTTGATATGTTTGTGTAACATTTTAGTGTTCTTCAAATGATATGTTAAATGCTGCAAAGTGTCAGAACTCTAGTAGGTGACTTAAATGTTCTCAGTACTCCCCCATAACAGGAACCTTGGTAAAATGGCGACAGATGAAGAGATTAGACTTTACAAAATCCTAAAAGGGTGACTGGCAAGAAGTGTTTTGTAGAGGACATCCTTCAGCACTCTCCACAAGCCAGTATTTTACATTGCTGGAGAGAAATGAGTGATACTTGAAAAGAAAAAAAAATAATTTCGGAATTGTCTCTTTAGGCTGGCTGTCTTGTCTCTTTACTGTGTTATGATTTCCTTCATGTATTCTCTTTGGAACTGGAGAAGTAATCTGATCCCAAGATTGTACACAAGCCTTTAGCAGCTATTAGAGAGCTGATGTTGGATATGCTTAGGTCAAGATAGCCTATGATGGAACTTAATATTCATCAGTTAAACTTTAAATATAGATCTATAACTAAAAGAACAACATAGCCTCACATCATGGAAGGGAGAAGAAGAAAGTAATGAAGTGTGGAGATTTGCTGAATTTCTACCTGAAGTCCTGATTAAACCTGATCACATACCCCACCCTAAATGTCAAATGGTATTGTGTGAATTTTTGTTAAAATTGGCATTCCCATGCATCTAAAATGTCACAGGCCTGAGGATACAGCAATGACAAAAATGCACTAGGGAATTAGTCAATCTGTTGAATGGGTTTGCAACTGGAAGTCTAGAACACTTAGCTGCATCTGAGCAGAGGCTGATACACTGTTTGTTATTTACTGCCCTCAAAAATTTCAGGTAAAGTTCTCCTTTGAAAAACTTCTCCCAAAACAAGTAAAGCACCCTATCTTGGGAAGATCATTTAGAAACTGATACGTATCATTTTTCTTTGCCAAAAATATTTGATTATGTCATATGTACCGAGCAATACTTCCATGCAAACTTGATTTCTAGAATTCTGAGATGAAGATGAAAATTTTCTTGTATTTTCATCAGTCATACTTGTTGGAACAGTTCTTCTTGAGCTAAGGGCTTGTATCAAACTTCAATATTAGATGAGCTGTAGCAAAGTTTGAGTCATAGAACTTGAGCATGAAAACCTCTGGACAGCATGTATGTTAGCTAAAGGGGACATAAACCCTTCACTTCAAAGGGGCAAGCATCAATACCTATGTTTAAATCTCTAAAAAGCAGTCTGGCACAGAGGACAGAATTAAAATTCGAGAGTGGAAACGCTACAATTCCTGGTCAATACACAATGGCTACTATAAAAGAACCTTTTTTTTATTTGAATACAGAGCTTTTAGAAAATGTCATGCCAATTTCCATCCATTTTTTCAGTATGGAACTCCATGTAAGTTAGACTTGAAAAGCTTGGAAGTATTCTCTTTCACAAACTGTGTTTCATGTCAAATACTGTGATGAAACACAGTGTTGAATATGTTTATTTGTCCTGGTATTTTCAATATATGCTATTGAACAGTGGCTGTTGAGTTAACCATATGACACACAATGCAACATGTGACAGAATACAGTGAAATGGAGAATGAGATGGAAGTCCGGACAGAAAAGATCAAATACCTGATTTTATTTTTGAATAGCAGCACCCATGAGAGATTTCGTTAAGAGGCCATTGTGGTAGAGGGGAGGAGGAGGAGAGGAAGATAGAAGGCCCTGGAAGAAAGTGGAATCAAGTTTCTGAAAACTGCAGTCTTTACAAAGAATGTCCTTTAGAGACAAATAACATGCAGGTTTATAAAAGAGAGAAGTGGATTTAGAATTAAGAACTCAGAATACCAGTGAGCATCCAACAATGAATCTTGGCAAAGAAAAATACCTGTTGCTGTAGGAGCTCCAGTTGTGCCTTGAAAGTACAATGGAGAAAGGACAGAAGTGAAAAGACAAGTCTATTCTTCTTTCTATTCAGGAAAGGACCGGCCTTCCCTTCTGACAACTGTCATCTTGGTTTGTGCAGTGTAGCCCTTCATGAGACCTGGAAGGATGCTTGATGGTAAACTGTCTTCAAGAAAGAACAGTTCATTACAAAAAGCTTTAGAATTTGGGCCTCCTTAACAGCCTTTCAGATAAAAGGGACAGACCAGTCTTTCTTATATGATTTAAGTAAGACTGTGATCACTGAATAGATCTGCAGGATGGCAACAAGGACAGGGATTTATATAAGAGCTTTAAGAACTGGCGTTTATAATTAATTAGTCAGCAGTGAATTGGTGGAGCATTGGGAAGGAGAAGTAAAGGATAGACCCACAGTGCTGCTTGCAGGTTAGCCTGAAGTGAAAGCTCTTGGGGTGTGGACCAAACTGACAAGAGTTCTGCTAAAAGGAAAGAAAAAGCATTAACCTGTGTTCATGCCTGGATTTAATTCCACAAGACACTGCAGGACCTAAAGCAAACCAATTGGGACCTAAGGTACATCAAGTAACATTTAACCAGTTGTATGTTCTTTTTATGACTTCTGTTTGTGAGGGAGATAAATGCATGTCTTAGGCAATAAAACATTTCCCCTGATTATAGCAAATGGTGTTTCTTTTCCCTCGCGGGATGTAATAGGAATATCAATGTTTTATATCTCATGTGAAAAAAGCTCAAGTTTGATAAAAAATGAAACACATTTGGTAGAGTTGTTCTCACAGGTAAGGTAAAGTACCATTATAAAAAGTCATGGGCACAGAACCCTAAGTAACAAAGGATTAATTTACAGTGAATCCAAACAAATTTCTGCATACCACATCCAAAATCCAGATAAGCTTGGAAAGAAAGGCTAGTGATCAGGCTTTCATAAAGACCACTAAATCTCTAAGCAAAGGTGATGCCTTCTATTGAAGGTAACAACTGTCTTTATAAATTCAGCAAATGGAATTTTGAGATGCAGAGTTATATAAGGGATGGTGGTGAGGAAAGCATCTGATACAGTGAGAAAACAGAAGGGAACCAGCTCAGAAAAATAATCTTGGCAAGTGTGTCCAATTTTTCTAACATTTTTAATCACTAACTTCTCTGCAGTTGTGCGGGTATCTTTGAAAGTAGAATTTGTCCCCAGTAGAGTTTGAATGGCATGCTAAGCAGATGTTTTATTTCAGGAATGTAAATATGTAAAAAGGATATGCCAAGATATTTTCTTTGATGTGGAATAATAAAATCAAAAGAAAGGGTGACACAAGCTTGCCTTTCCCTTCTGTCTAGTGAGCTGTACTTTTGCATTTAGTTGTGTAGTTTCTGGGGGAAAACTTTTCCAAGCCTGAAGGGTTTCCAACACTCAAGTCTTTTCTCTTCCTGTGTCATCACAGAAGCAAACTCTCCCAATATATGCTTCCTGTCTGTCCAGCAGAGACACCTGTACTAGTGCAGCCAAAAGCCTCTTGGCTTGGGAGTTTGTCTTAAGGGAGGAATCCTCTCCCTCAGGTGGCTTGGAATAGGGTCCTGTCCTGGGTTCAGCAGTCACAGTCATTTTTCTCCTTCTTAGTAGCTGGTGCAGCGCTGTGTTTTTGACTTTCAGCCTGGGAACAGCGCTGATAACACCAATGTTTTCAGTTGCTGCTCAGTAATGTTTACTCTGACCAAGGACTTTCTGAGTCTCCTGGTCTGCCAGTGAGAAGGGAAAGCCAGGAGGAAGCAGAGACAGGACACCTGACCCAAACTAACCAAAGGGGTATTCTATACCACAACACATCCTGTGCAGTAAAAAACCTACAGCACCCAAGATTCCCAGGCAGTCTCCCATCCAAGTACGGACTGAGCCTGACCCTCCAAAAACCATGACAGGTCCTCACCTCCAGGGTACCCACCTGCAAGGCAGATGCCCTCATGACCAGCCTGCTGAGCTGACCGTTCTGGATAAGGCTGTCCACTGACAAACTCGTGTGTTAAACAGCAGCAATGGGAATGCCTCTGTGTGTGTGTGATGGAGGACTGCAACCTTCTAGGGAGCATGCTTGTGGGAACCTAAGGTACCCTAGTCCCTTCTGCAATCAGTGTTTAATTGTGTCAGTGCAGTAGGATAATGCCAACAGGGGAAACTGAAAGACACATAAAGACTGTACTTTTTGTTTCAGGCAAAGGACCAGAAGTTAAACATTTCATGTTAGGTTTTAACAAATGGATATTTTTAGGAAAAGAAAAAAGGCAACAAATGAAGACTTGGCAGTGGGTCTTCTTAAAGATAGTTGTCCAAGTTTTCTTTCTAACACCCTAGAAATGTCGTATCTCATTGCAGTAAATAGAAATTTTCTGTATGCTTCTAGGGGAGCATGTGCTATGTTTGACAAGTTCTGCATATTCCTTAAATTTCCCATTTTTCTACCAGACTAATTCCTACTACTTCTTGAAGCACTGGTTTCCAAATAGTTAATTATCATTACAGCTATATGATGAGATTTTGTGTATATCAAGGCAGTGTTTTCTTGCATCCATTCTTCTGAATGCAGGTGTTTAGTGCTGTTTGAACTGCATTTTTGCTGCAAAATTAGGCAGAATAGTTTTTGCAGACATTTCTTGTGAAGCAAGAGTTGTTGTGGTAGGTTTGTTTTTGTGTTTTGGGGTTGTCTTAATTTTGGCATGGATTGTTTAAAAATACCATTTTAGTGTACTATTGAAAGAGAGCATGGCATAGTTTAGTTAGGGTCTGTCTGGGATGAAGCACATGCAAAAAACCTGTGCTGATGGCAGCCAGCTCAGGTTTGGCATTTCAAATGCTGGCGTCCTTCAGTCCAGCCTTGAGTGGAGTCCAGCAGGCTGTAGCTGAAATCCTAGCCTTTTCTTGCATTGTTTTTAAGATATAAAGTAAAATATTTCTTCTTCTGTTTTTTTTGTTTGTTTGTTTGTTTGGGTTTTTTTTGGTTTTTTTTTTAAGGATGTACTCTGTATTTTGTGGAATATGTGTGAAGTTCAAGGAACAGATTTCAGGCATTGTGCATTGGCACAATTTATTTTATTCCATGTTTTATGTGTGCCCCAAATTGGGTATGCTGTGTTTTTACATTTGTGCTAGTTTACGTTAGCTGTAAATGTGACCTCAGTATGTTTATATAATGTACTGAGGCCTCTCAAGTTGACAGTTACCAGGATGTTTCTTGTGCTGTGCTACAATTGAGAATCACAGATCCTACAAGATAAATTTGTGTAGAATTTTGTTTATCTAGATGTTGTGAAATAGTTAGTTTAGCTTATCTCTTGTCATTTTTTTTCCTGTGTCAGTTGGAAATTCTTCATTGGCAAAAAATTGTTTCTTTAAAAATGTCTGTCTTCCATTTTTGTGACAGTGAATAATTGTTTCCTGAAGATTAATGTTTATAGTCAGTAAAGTCGCTTCTGATGTCTACTTTCATAGACTTTTTCCAGGGAAGAAAAAAGAAAGAAAACCTTACAGAATTTGGCAATGTCCCAGAAGCAGCCACAAGAACAAATTTTAATATAAAAAGATGATAGTTATACAGAAGTATGGAGCCTCTGATTTTTACTAACATTATTGCATGCTTTGGGTTTTGCTCATCTCCCTCCCTCCCCTCCAAATGCTAGAACTGAGCTAAACTAAACATTATCATATTTTTTAAAATACTGTGTTTTAACATACATCATGCTTTTCAGAACACCTAGCCTCCTTTAGGAGTACTAGTGTGTGAAAATGTGTTTCTGATAGCCTGCATTCTCAGAGAATACGCTAAATCAGGAGGGTAAACATGTTTTACAAAACAGAGCTTACACTTCTGCTAAGTTAAAGACCTTTTTCTTATATTTTTAAATATAATGCCCATGTGTTAGCATTTTTGCCCATTCAAATATTTGTGAAATTGTGGGTGACAAAAACCAGTCCTCTTAGCTGTATTAATTTCTTACATTGTCTTTGAAAATCCTTTGTAAAATATTTACAGAATAAAAGGGATGTGCTAGGTTTACATGGTTACCAAACCTCCAAAAGTGCCAGGGTTGCTTAAACTCTGAAACTTCGCCTTCATTCTGTGCATATGTATATAAATGCCAAAACAATGTAGAAGACTGCATCATAGCAATGTCACAGCTTCGGCAGCAAAGTCACATCAGAGACTCGGAGCTTTGTGGTACCTTTGTAGTCACATCAGTATCACACCAGACAATAATCAATCCACAGTCGTGGCACACCGCGGACACTTCACATTCATAATGCAGTCACCTATTAGGATGATCATAGACATGCTAGAGTATCATTACTTACCCTCTAGTAAAATTGTATTTGCATCATATCAGTCCTATGGATTAGAAGATTTTACTCAAATTTTCTTGGGTATGTTCCTCTGTAAATAGAGTCAAAATACTAGGTAGGAAAATCTCTTTATATAAATCTGTCGTATTACATGTCAGTTCTGATTTTGTTTACAGAAGAGACATTTCAATTTCAAGAAGTTTACAGAATACTATAGTGATTTTTTTTTTCCTTCTTGTATGCAGTTAGATTTTTTTAAAATGCAGAATTTGTTATCAGAAATTACATATTTTATAAGCATTGGTGTTGAAGGCTTGAGATATATTTACATTTTGCAATTTTATTCAGAAATTAGAACTAGCACTGTTGTACCTAAATATTGTGCAGATTTACTAAAAATTAAAATAAACCATTTTTTTTTCTTAATGAACTTTTGAAACATTTGTCACTGGGAATTGCCCACCAAAATGTCATTCTGTGTTTTAATGGCAGTGTAAGTTTAATTGGCTACAAGTTCTGGAATATCAGTATAACTAATATTTGAACCACATTCATGCAGTGTAATTTAGGATTGTATCATCCATTTCTTTTCAAGTGCATGCAAAGATGAAATAGATACACACAAGATGTGTACAACGTACTCTGCCTCTCAGTGTGTCATCACAGGATACGTGCTGTCTGTGGATCAATAGCAACTTGTTTTCTTTGTCTGTCTTAGGATTTCTTTTTGCTTTGCAATGATTTTATTTGAATCTGTGGCTGAAATTTCAGGAATACAAATGTTCAGAAATCAGAATAAAACTTTTTTTTTTTTTTTCAATGTAACTAGTGTGTGGAAACTTATGCATGTAGAACAAGACATTCAGAGCTAGAAGCTATGAAATATGGTATGAAGGAATTGATGAGAAGAGATGGAAAGCATGCTTTGTCTGTGTTTTAATTTATGTTGAGAGTTCAACACCCTGAAGCTAAAGCTGCTATTGTACAACATCACGTATGATCCACCAGAGTTCCAGCAGGTACACTACCAACTCTGGGGGAAACCTGTGCTAAGGATCAACTCGACCTTATCCTCCCTGGGAACAGACTTCATTCTTTTCCTAATGGCATTTTTTTTTTTTTTTTCTTTTTCCTTTTGACTGCATAAAGTGAATCTCAGTTTCCCTGGCAAAGACACATACAGTTGAAAAATACAATCATAGCTTTTGTATAAGGCTTTGAAATCTGCCTAAAAATGTAAACCAGAACCGCGTGTCTGTTAGAGCTCCACAGGGCAGGATGAAAAAATCCTAGCGAGAGGTCATCCTTCTTTATTAAATTACACAGATTTTGGGAGTTGTTTTGTAGAAGCCTTGTATTGTGTGGAACCCAATTTGCAGTGTCACTCTTTAAATCCTGTAGGTTTTTCCATGCAGTTAACTGTTCAGTGCAAAGAGCAGGGTTGTTGTTTGCCCTCAGCGAGAGGGTTGCTCTCGCCCCACGCTCTGTTCCCCTGTTAATGACTGGGGGTTTCATGTCTCCTCCATCTGTCCCAAGGGAGGAGCTCGTGGGAACGAGGGGGCAGGTCATTCTCAGCGACAGGCTTCTGGCTCAGGATCTCGCTCCTGCCAGAAATCTGTCTGAGCCTGAATCTGGCAAAGTTTAGGAAGCAGCATTAAATGCACCTCTTTGTTCGAGGCTTCCACTAACGGCAGGCACAGGAATTTCACTTGGCAGTCGGTATCCTGGCTACCCTTTTCAGGGTACTTCTATAGCTGTTTCAATAGCAAGACGGGATATGGAGTGGGTTTTGTGGCAATTTAGGTTAGAGGTATATTATGTAAAATGCATCCAGGTACTGTGATAATTTTCCTTGACGATTTAAATCTATACGTGTGTGTAAATATATAGATATGCTAATGCTTGACTGGTTTCTAATTTTAATTGGGGAAAAAAGAGCCTTTATTTTATATAATTTTAGAGAAGTATTAAGTCTTAAAAATATGCAGAGGAATAAGATCTGTGTGTAGGAGCAGCTTACAGACTTTTTATCATGATGTGTTTTCCTTTATTACTTTGGATAAGGGTGACAATTCCAAAGTAAGAAAAAAGTAGAGATTTTTGAAAACAAAATTTATTGTTTAGCCTTAGGAACAAATGTGAGAATCGGACATTTCATGTTGATTCTCCTTTATTTTCCTTTACAGAACACGCTCTGGATTTAGATACTGATTTTCATAGCCAAAATGTGTAAAAGTTTTTGAGCAGGACAGATTTTTTCCTATGGGTAGAAGCACAGTGGCATTTTGATAGTGAACAATAGCTCTGAGGGTGCCAGAGCCTGCCTTGGGCATTAGCAGATTCCGTTGCCAGAAGGACTGCTGGTTTAGTCCTTTTCAGAAATGAGCTGATGTCTATCTCAGCAGGCAGAAGAGCATTGCCTGTAGGAAATTTACTACAGTACATGTGTGAATTGAGGTCTAGACATAAAAATATGCCCTATCTATGGCTAGACACGGGTCCCACTGTTCCCCATCCCCCAGTCTATCTATCCAGTAACAACTGGATAAGTCCTCACAGCTCTTGTGGCGTAATAAGATCCTGAAAAGAGATGTGGAAAAGGAGGGGAAGAAGGAGGGACAAGTATGGGAACTTTGATGCTGCTGCTGTTGGCAGAGAGAAAATGCCACTGGTAGTCCTGTAAGACAGAGGTCAGACCAACATGAGAAGTGTTTAAAATTTCTGTGATGCTGGAGAGGATCTGCTTTAACTCTGCTGGAGGGGTAAAGGAAAAGGCAAGTGGAAGGAACTGGTCTTGGTGGCAGGGAGTTGACATGTCTGAAGTGCAAGTGAGCAACTGAGTTGGTGGCTTGATCGCTGAGAGTGGGTGGAACCACATTTATTTTCCTAAAGTTACAGGGGGACGATTTGGAAAATAACACATCTCAAGCTTGCATCTCCTGAAGCTCCTTTTCCAGCTTGGATCACAAAAGAAAGTTTGGAAATCAGAGAACAGGTTCTTGAACTGTACTATATCTAACCCATAGGTTCAAAGTTGTCATGAGGACTGCAGCATAATTGTTCAGAAATAAGTATCTTTGGATGTCTTTAATCTTGAGGCATTCACCTGTCAGGACACAAATGGTGAAATTGCAATTGCTGACTGTGCTTACACATTCTTTAAAGAACATTTTGTTCCATGACCTATTCCTTTTCCAACAGCTTTTTGGGAATAGTACCTTGCTCTCATATCTCTGCTCTGCCAGACCCAAATATGTCCCTGGTCAAAGCTGACTCTATCCCTACTGAGTTCAGGTATCCAAAGGATCACAGAGTGAGAAACCACTTGTTTTGTCTGTGGCTGGCAAGGAGATCATGCTCAGTCCTGCTCAGTTGAATTTCTCTTGGCATTTGCACGCAAGTTGTGCTATCACGGGTCTTTCTAAGGAAAGAAGCCTGATATCCAGGACACCAGGTTTGTCCAGAGGGTCCCAGGTTTTTGTGGGAGTGAAAGAGGTGTGTTGTCAATGCGTTTACTTACTTCAGTTAGCAAAATGCTGTGACAGTAATGTTCTTATATGTCAATATTCTATTTCATTTGTTCCAAAGAACCTGGAGGATTTCTTCTTTCTAATTCATCAGTACCTATTATTAGGTTGCCTTTTTACTAATTCTTATCCTGAGTAACAGTGATAACAAAACTTTTTACATGAAGCTGACTGTCTTACAACTTGACTTTTTTTTTTTTCTGAATTATACATTTTAATTAGTAATAAGTATTATGAATAAAGATAATTGAAACACTTCATCACAACATACTTAATCCTCAGATTTGAGATGGACCCTGGGGAAAGAGTCTGCATCTAGACCTAATGGCACAAACACACCCTTGCTTTAATTGTCAGAAAACTATTTCATAGTTTTTGTTTTAGGGAGTTTTCAGTTATACACACATTTAGATTTCATTTTCTTTGACCGAAGTTTGTATGTGTGACAATGCAATTGCCTTGTTGCGTATGTTCTCATCCTGTTAAATTTCATATCATTTCTCTAGGATCTCAGTCTAAAGGCTTTTTCTCTTATCATTCTTTGGGCTTAATTTTGCTTTGGGAAATCAAGCTCTGTGCTCTTTTTGTTTCATACCCTGTCATTTAGAATCAGACAACAGTAATTCTGGTTTTGGAATGTGCTTTCCATTATCTGGCTGATTTTGATGGATTGTCATGCGTTGGTTTGACTTTGTAGGGGTTGAATATAGCATTAAAATGTTTTGAGCAGTTAACTGAACAAACATGCTGTGGAAACTAGAGAGAAAGGTCACTGGCACAGTGTTTAATGAACAAAGCTTTGCAGGGTTTTTTGGATTTTGTTTTTTGTTTTGTTTTTATTTTTAACTTGAGAAAAGGCTTTGAGATAGTGTATTGTAACACAGTTTGCACATCACTGAATTAGGTACTGTACACATGGTTAACGATTTATGGAGCCATGAGTTATTTAATCAGGTAATGCATATACTTTGTACGACAAGCAAGCAGATGAGAGCTCTGAATGGAAGAAATTGTTCATCCTCTGAATGACAAGCATTATATGCTGTGTTATCAGAAAATAGCATGACTTTTTCCAGCCAAAAGTTGTCATTTCCAGTGGCCATTGTCTCATCTGAAAACATCAATTAAGCAAAAATGTGTAATAAATAGTGCCTTTCATTTGGGGTTCGTTAAGCAAGGGCAAGGCAAAATAGAGTGATCTCAGATCTGTGGCATTAGGCCCTTGTGCTGTCATTGTCGTAAATTTCGTTGCTTTGCAGAAAGGACGCAGCCTGCAACAAGGCACTTGGTTTTAATACCTGCTGGAACAAAAAATGTGTTCTTGCTATAGAGGAGATTTTAATCCTAATGAGTGGGAGGTGGTAGATAGCTGTAACGATGCGTTGTAGCGTAGGATGTAAAGGGTAAGGATAACCAAAGGAAAGCATTGTACTGTTCACAACAGAGATGGCTCTTTCACAGTGTTGGCACAGCACTTAGCATACTGGGGCTGGTAGTCTGGATTGGAGTTTGCTAGTTACATTAAAATGAAAGGCAAAGAGGAAGAAGAAAGAGCGTGATGAGCCTGATGAAGTAGGAAGATAAAGGAACTCTTTGAAGGCGAACAGAGGTAAGGTGAAGACGGGGGAAACAAAGCAAGTTTCAGAGGAGAGATATGATGTGAGGAAGAACTTTGAACTTCTCACTGTTGGGGTAAAGCCTCAGTCTTTAAAATTGTGTGGGACATAAAGAGGGGAGTGGAAAGGGAAGATCAGCTCTGGCTCTGCTACAAAATGCCCCTTTTTTGACATGAGAGTAGTGAACATGAAGGAGCAGGATCTTGTCCCACTTGTCAGTGTCCATCCCAGGAACTAAAGCCACAAATTATATCTGACAGGATGACAAGAAATCCTTTAAGAATAAAAGCAGAGGCATTGTGTCAAACAAGGTGTTCCCAAAGGAAATAAAGCAGTATCACAGGATTGGATCCTTCCCTGTACGCTAGAAGGGTACTGTCATGGACACTTGAGGGCTAATCACACTCAAAAGCTATGGATGTAACTAGGCACTCAGCCTTGCATAAATTGAGACAGTCTGAATAACGTGTTCTAGATGGGAGTAGTGTAGCCAGATCATTGCTGGGCTTTTGCGCACATCTAGGAGACTAGAAGCTTCATTGAAGTGACTGACTGTCACATACAGCAGCAATGGTATGCCTTTTCTTCAGATATGTGTACTTTTCCTCTATTCAGCCTGAGGAAAGTGTACAGTTTTCTCCAGTGCTGCTGCTCAAAGCAGCCCAAGGAGCAGTGTGCCCTGGTGGGTAAAATGGAGATGTGATGTAGAAATGCAGACAAGTGTGGAGCCTTCTCGGTGCCGCAGTATCTCCCCATGCTCTGCTGAGCTGCCTGTGCAATGCTGTGCTCCCTGTACCTTTTTGTGAGAGCTCTGGCTATTAACAGTCCTTTCAGGTCAGACTTTTCTCTGAATTATGAAAGCAAATGAGAAATAATCTGAATCTAAAGAGCTTTTTCTCATATCCACTGGCACTCAAACAGGGTGAGGCCACTGTCTTTGCACTTTTTGTAAGGTCAGATTTTTCTCTGGGAAGAGAGGGAGGTGCCCCATCCTGTCAGGATGTCGTTGGTGCACATGTACTTCAGGAATGTTCTTCACAGAGTCTGGATTTTTTAAACTCCTGAGGAAGCATCCAGCTTTGAAGCTTTCCCTGTATATGCAGATGCACAAGTCTTCCTTTCTATTTCCAAAATCTGACTTCAACAAAAATCTCTAAGGTTTTCTAGTATCAAGTTGTACTTTTATGAATAATGGTGACTCAAATACTCCAAGGCAATTTTAAAGTTCTTCAAATCCTTTGAAATACTGCAGCCGGGTCCATGCAACTAGCTTCAGAAAGCCACATGAAAATGCAAATGTTTGCTTTCTCAACCAAAACTGAAAAATACCAAACATTCTAAAGGAGAAACAGAACAATATATTCTACTTTCCTTATGTATTTTATAAAAAATGCATATATAAAAAAAAGAATATAAATTCTTTTAGGAGCAATTATTTCATAAAAGAAACATGAGTTTGCTTTGGCAAAGATGCCTATGATTTATGGTTCATTTTGTAAACTTGGCCAAATAATTTCCTTCTCCTTCATGATTGGAGAGCAGAGCTGTTGGGGGCAGGGAGTTACAGGATGGCATCTGTTCTTAGAGCAACAGGATTATGTTTATTCATGATTAGTTTATGCAGAAAATGCATCAAAGAGTTTATTTGAATTTTTGATAAATTTGCCTTGTAGAAAAGAAATATTTCTTAATTGGACCTTGTAGGAAAACTCTCAGTAATGGCAAATGCAAATGAGAAATAATCTGAATTTAAAGAGCTTTTTTCAGAACCACTAGCTCTCAAAGTAGGGTAAGGCCACTGTCTCTTCACTTTTGATAAAATTGTGGCTATTCTTCTCCCCTTTTAATTCCATATGCATATTCCGTGGTGTTACAGCACTAGTTTAACATGTAGCTTCTCTAAGTATCTTTATTGAAAGTGGGAGATAAGTTTATCAGTATAGCGTTCAGTCGCCTTTGTTCCGTGCTTGCTTTTTATTGTTGAATGAGGTTTTATAAAGTGCCACTAACAATGCCATTTTCTGTATTTTTGACTCTATGTGAATTTTTGCAGAGAGGTAGGGAGAGAAAATGAAAGATTGACACTGGTATCTCCTGAAATGTTCCCTGTTCTTTTTAAGCAGCTTGATTTTCCTTATAGCATTGCCAAAAACCTAACAGATGATGTTTTCAGGATCAGAGACAGGAAATTGAAATGTTGCTAATGTCTGTAGCACTTAAGTCATAGAATTCTGTAAAGAAATGTGCCGTGATTGATCTGATTAATCTTTTAGATGGGTGGTGAGAGAGAAAGAAACTTCTCCATCATGCTAAATTTTTATATTTATGCAACTGCTTTTTAGGCACTGAGCTTAGGTGTCCTTGTAATGTTCTGACATGGGTGACTTGTACTCTGCAGTTTCAGTTGAGCTGACATCGTCCTTTCTGCCACAATTTTCTACGTTGGCCTCGCTGTTACAGAACCTTTTTTAACAGCTCTCTCCTGTGAGCAAAGTCCTGTGAGATCGTTTGGGAAATATAAACCAATGTAGCAGACAGATATGCTGCTGCTGGTGCAGAGGCTGTCCACCTGCTGCAAGGAGGTCCTCGGCCTTTACTCAAATTGAGGGTTTGTTGCCAGAAGGTTTCAGGATATATCTCATGATTCTCAAGATTAACTGCAATTGTGAGTGAACACAGACGCTACAACTGAGCTGGGGAAGCTCTCATGTAGCTGGCATGATCTGCAGCAGACTTGCAGATCAGCCTTCATTCAGTTTACCGAAGCTAGAAGACCTGGTGCTTGCGCTTGAAGGATTACAGTCCTTCCTAGGTTTCTTACTACCCTACTGAGGCAGGAGAGCAGGTACGTCTTGTGCTGGTGCCACCAGATGCAGCACAACTGTTACAGAAATTCTGGTCTTTTTTTGTAACTTGGATGAGCAATTACCTAGTGGGTATCACACTATGTCTTTCCAGCCCTGTCTTTAAGCTGCAAAGGGTGCAATACTAGATAAATAGAGCTAAAGATGCTTTCCTTTTCATGTAAATTCTTGTAAGTTCTGTCTCTCTCTGGGCAGATACCAGAGGGCAGTGTTAAGGTGCATATGTAGAGACATATACATATAATTTATTATTTCTTTAGCAAGACCATGGACCTTTAGCAAGGATATCAGAAAGCCAACATAATGAGCTGCAACAAAGGAGGAGAACTGGTTAGACATTACAATAATATAGTTTTATTTTGGGTGGAAACAGACTATTTCTATCATTCTCTAAACTAGTCAAAAAGCAATAAATGAATTTGTTACCAAAAATCAGAAAATTCACAATATATGATCAAGTCTGATTTGTTTTTTCTTATTGGGAAGCTGCTAAGTGAACACCCAGAACAGCATACATGCATAGTAGGCTTCCATGCAGTTTGAATTCCATGTTATTCCATTACATGTTATTTGTCCGGTACCTAGAGTGCCACGTAGAATTTAAGGAACATATTACAATTAATTATATCATGTTGGAATAAATAATTTCCTAAATATACAGTCTGTCATGGTGGCCACTGATAAGGAATTTAATTTGAAACTCAGCTCTTGGCTTCTGAAAAATCAGCTTTAACTAAATTGCCGCAGTCATTACACATTGTAAAGCCTCTATATTTCACACTTCATTTTCTAGCCAAATGGATGACAGCCCACTTCAAAGGGAAAGCAGTAAACCTGTGGTCAGAGTGTTCACCTGAACAGCGTGTTCTCCCTGGATCCCATGTCTGGCAGTTGCACACATTTTGAATTCCTGCAGGTTTGCAATTTAATTGGTCAAAAATCAAAGGATGTCCAGTTGAACTGTACACCCTTATAACAGGGTCATTGATTGGGGGATATTGTTTGATGCTCCACCTTTCCTGACATTTCACTGTTGCACAAAAATGGGAAAGATGTTTCAATGAGCTTCACAGACTAGAAATATTAACCCCAAGTGTTCAAAAGTTGTGAATGTGTTGTTTGTATGGAAGAGAGTTTTAGAGGTCTACTTGTATACCTACTAGAGGCTATACTACAAGAAGAGAAAATAAATTTGTACCTTGTCATAGTCTGTAATATCAACCCAAGTACTCAAATCCTCTTTGAGCCCATGTGAATGCTGTCAGTGCCCGGTAGGACTTTGTCATGGAATACAATATAGTAAGCATATTTCAAACTCCAGTGGCAGGATCTACGTGACCCTTAGCATTTCATGATCAGTTTTCTTTGCTGCACACACCTCCATAGGAAGTGGTCCCTGTGTACTTCCTTTGATTTTATTTTCTTTTATATATATATATATTTATGTTGAGATTTTTGAGGGAAATACTCAGATATGGAAGGTAGGAAGTGTTCAAAAGAAGACTAAAATAGTGTTAGTATGAACCTGTATGGAAAACTAAGGTTTGTTACTGCCATGAGGTTTACTACCTAATTACTTTGGACAATTTGCTTAAGTCACATCTCTTAAAACAGAAGCATCTTTTGGGTATATCCTGTTCTGGTATTGTCGTGGTTTAAGCTGTAAATCAGCCATGCAGTTTGTTAACCCACCTCCCCCTCGTAAAAGAGCTGCCGCAGTTTAAGCTGTAAAACAAGCAGTTTTGTTCACTC
>JANRGW010036978.1:34740-57265 GCA_024733675.1 Psilopsiagon aymara | reverse complement strand
GGGTTGCCCAGGGAAGTTGTGAATGCTCCATCACTGGCAGTGTTCAAGGCCAGGTTGGACATAGCCTTGGGTGGCATAGTTTAGTGAGAGGTGTCCCTGCCCATGGCAGGAGGATTGGAAGTGGATGATCTTAAGATCTTTTCCAACCCTAACTATTCTATGATTCTGTGATTCACAAATACTTGCTTTGTTGTTGTATTGTTTGGCTTTCCCTCTCACCTTTTTCTTTTAAAATTGTGTATGTATCCCTTTAAAAATATTTATGGGCCAAAAGGAAAGATCTGGCCCCTGGAGAAAAAAAAAAAAAAGAACAAACTAAAGCCATCATAATTAATTTCTGCTATTTATTCTCTCAGATGCTATAGGCAACGATGTATGGCTCATGCCAGTATTTGCTATTGAGCCTAACTGTCCAGGTATTGTCCCCAGCTGGAGACTGACACATCAGCTCTTAGCAACTGTCAGATTTGCTCACCTGCAGAGATGCAAACCTGTTTGCCTGTTCACTGAATTGTTTTACTAGAGGTGCAAATTGAATAATTGCTGATTCAAAAATTGTCCATAGCTGCTCATTGAAGATCTGCAGGCATGATTTTATTGTTTGTACAGGTATTAAATATTAGTAATAGTTTCAGTAAATGTGTCCACATATTTCTGAATATAAAATTCAGGATTGTGTGCCTCTCTCTGGTGAGTAGAACAAACTAGATCAAGCACAGCATTTTGAAGCATCCTTCTGCTGTCTTTTCTCCTTGGAACACATTAGATGTGCTTTGATTGCAGTTCCTCCAGTCTCTAAGCTACTGCAGAAATTCCAGCCACTGAGCAGCTGCATGTGTATGCTTGACTGAAGTGTGTGGTATTCCTTGTGTCAGCAGGAAGATAGAGTTTTTTTCTCCTTGTTGTCACAAACTATGTTTCTGAAGGCTACCCCAAGCTATTTCTTCTTTGAGTCTGGTATGAAGGGAATATGTTTAAGTTGGGTTCAGTGTTGCAGTTGTGGATCACAGAGAGAATAAGAAGCAATTTAAGGATTGCAGCCATTTACACCTAGTGGGACAAGGCATATCAAGATGAATTCTCTTTCTAGTGAGGGAACATGTTGAAATAGCTGACAAAAATCCCCCTTTATGGAACTGTCAGATTGGACAGCCTAAGGATTAAGTTCTTCCTGCTTTTTATTCCCCTGCTGATACATGCTGGTCTCGCACCTCTGCAATGAAGAGTTCCTAATCTTGCCAAGTCAGACACCAAAGGCAGTCTGCTGACAGATCTGGAGAACTGGTGAGGGAGTTGATTTGCCTGACGCCTCACATGCCCAAGTAGGGTGAACAGTGGGAGAACAGTGTTCCCTGGTATAGCAGAAATATGTGCTTAATCATCATATGGTCTCATTTACATGAGCTGCACCACACATTGGGACTCTGTGAGCTTGAGTAGTCTGTGTGGATTAAACTGTACCAGGACATAATACCCATTAAGATATTATTCCAGGTACAGGATTGATAACCTAATAAACCTTTTCCTCCATATCCTGATGTAGTAGTGGTGTGACTGAGGAAAGGTGCTGGGAAAGCACATTCTGAAATGTGGTGGGTTTTGAGGCATAAGAGGGCTTGGCTCATCCTGAGAAACACAAAGACAGGTTCAAGAGGCTCTGGTTGGATATGGCATTGATGGAATTGCAAATAATGTGTTCTCACCTCATGTTTCGAGCTCAAATCAATCTTTAAAATGTTCTTGAGGTGTAAGCATTTGATTTGGTGTATGGTTTCTGAAAGAAACATTGCCTTTACTTTATGTATGTTCACCTCCATGCAAGGACTACTGTGGATATCAGCAGGCCACAGTTTGTGTGCAGAATGTATCAGTGCACACACCCTGGTCATGAGTTTTCTTCCTCCTGAAGGAAAGCCTTGAGCAGCCCCAGCCTGCAGCAGTTCAGAGAAGTGTCCGTATTATGGGTTCATGTATGTGAGGCTGACGCTACACAGTGGCCCCTGTTGGCACCAAGACTTGCTCTCTGCATTGTTCTGAGTGCACTTACATCTAAAGTCTGTATATAATAGTAAGAAGCCAGTCACCTCCTCAATAATCACAAATGAACCAATTTTATGCTAACATGTATGTATATACACACAAATACAATGGGAAAGCAGAAAAGTTTGAAGTTTAATTCAGTGCTAAAATATTTTAAATATTCTACATGTAGTTACCACCAGACAGTAATTTAAAATTCCTTTTGAAGTGAGGGATTTAGGAAGCAGTAACTCACCTTTTAGCTTTTATAAAGACTGAGATCTTTTAAATTTCTTTATTCTTTGTCAGCTTGTCCTAGTTACCTGGACATATGGCACATTTCCTGGAAGGAAAATAACTGTGCTATCCATCCAGATATAGTCTGTCCTCGATTTTATCCCTGTCTTTTCATTTAAAGGAACCACAGCTATGAGAAATGTGAATTTTCTAAAATTTAATATCAGGATAGGATTTTTTTCCTAAGTCAGCCTCCATGAAACAATAATGTAGAAATGAAGTTAATTTTCCTTACTTCACTCTCAGACATTCATTTACAGCCATTGTACTTTATGTGTAATAATTCATTTCCCAAATTTGATCTTCCTGTCCATTTCGAGCCAGTTCTTCCATTTTTAATATTTCCTTCAGAGAAGCGAAATGGCAGGCGTATTATTTATAAATAACTTTCTGATATGTTACTACAACTGTTTGAGCAATGCCTTTCTTGAAAGAGATTTCATTAGCAAATGAACAGGTCCCGAGTATAATGTAAAGCATCGTTCTATGTGGAAGGACAAGCCTGAGACATTTCTCCAGTTGTTCCATTGAGAGCAATTCTTGGCTTAAAATATGACAGGGGCTATAAAATTAAAATCTAAATAATTGAAATATAAAGTAGGTCATTTACTAATTCTATAACTGTGATTCTCTTCAGAAAAGGTTACAGTGATCAAAAATTATGAGATGGCTCTGCCCATTTTTCATATGTGTTAAGCCTCTGAGACTTAATGCTTACCATCTGATGAATATTTAAGGAAGTGTAGTCCTAGGGACAAGACATAAAAGGCATCTGTAACTTTGTTGAAATGGCTGTTGCAATGTGGTGCACCCATTTCAAGCACCTGCCAACTTAGACCTCATCTTTACTCAGATAATCATTCCTTAATATTCCATAGTTGTGTATTATCATAGAATACCAGTGAAAGAGACCTCAAGGATCATCAGGTCCAACCTTTCTTGGCAAAGCATGATCTAGACTAGATTGGCCCAGCACCCGGTCCAGCTGAATCTTAAAAGTGCCTGATGTTGGGGAATCCACCACTTCCCCAGGGAGATGATTCCAATGGCTGATCTCAGTGTGAAAAATTTTCCTCTATTATCCAATTAGAATTAACCCTCCTCAAGTAATCTCTTTGTTAAATTTATTGTATTTCAGCATTTTATAGCTTTTGCAGCACATCGTGAAGCAGTTTCTGATTTCAATTTATGTAATCAAGTAGAATAAAGCACTGAACAAGTTAGGAGGTTCATGAGCACATTTCTGTTGGCTTTTAACATACAGCCAGAGCAGAATTGCCTGCAGATCATTAAATGTGGCAGAATGGCACCAATACTCATCTATTGAAAACCTAATGCAAACTTTTCATCATATAGTTCAAGCAGGTACTGTGCTTTCAATCTAGAGGGCATCTTAGCTGCAGGGGAGGAGAAACTGGTAGAAGGCTTGGCACCATGATATAGGCAGACTTCGAAGGGCAGTCAGTCTGATTCATCTCATCAGTATCAAATTAATTTACTTTAAAGGGTGGAAGACCTAGGTGACCAAGTGATCATAACATCTGGATTGACCTGCAACCTAAGAAAAAGTCCTCCAAGGGTGGACACCTCAACCACTTGAAAGAGTGAAGCTATTTCTGCAGCAGTGGAATGGATGTGGAGAGTGTTCACAAGGTCACCTTCACTTTGTCCTTGGAGAATGTTCAAAGGAAGCTGAAAGCCATAGAAATTGTGTAGCATGCATATCCAGGGGGCTTATCATATTGTATTAGCAGTTACTCATCACATCTAATTAAGATTCCTTTTTAGCTGATGTGAAACATTATTAGCTCTGTTCATCCCCTATCTGTAAAAAGGAGTAATAAAGGGATGTGATCCTAACAGGGGATGATAGGAAGCTGCTAATGTGACATACATACTGTGGAAGGGAAAGAGGGCTGTGATTGCCTCTGTTCTGAGGCCCGGTATGTCTAGTTTTCCAGCTGCTTCCTATGGAAGCTATTAAAGTCACACACCTCTTTTAGAACAGATTGCTGGCTAACAGCCTTGTTAGTGAGAATCAACATAGATGTTTAGTATTTAGTTAACTGGCTTTTGTATGATAAGAATTTTGCAGAGCTTCAGTGATAAACTAGTCAGAGCAGGTCACCTAAAGGATTTTGTAGGTCTAAATTCAATTTATATACCTGTATGGTATAGTTTACTTATAAAATGAAGAAATCCCTTGAAGATGACAAAACAAGCTAAACTAAACTGCACAGTAATAGTACGCTTTTTTCCTCTTTATGGTCCAGACAGAGAAAAGGCCAGTTTCAGCTTTCATCAATAAAATACCATGAAATTATCTCTTTATTTGTGATCAGAGCCAGAGGGAGCCAGGAAACAGGTTCCAGATCTATGGTTCAGAGCAGGGAGCCACCTTCAACCTATAAGAGACATTTTCCACTCTCTGAAGCATTAAAAAATCCAATTAGAAAGCTTCATACTGTAGTCATTTTGCCTGGAGATTACAATAGTTTGGGCTGCTGGAGTGGGAGCCATATACAAGAGGAATGATTGAAGCTGTAAACTAAACATAGATGGTGAAGAAAAAAAGAAAAAGTTATCTTTTAAGACCTCTTCCTTAGGTGTCCATGATCCGGTATTATCCTACTCTTTCAAAGTCATGAAGCTTGCACGTTCATTCATGTTTAAAATAGATGGCTCTACTGCACCAAAATGAATATGTCCCTTTTTCTTTCACTACCACTTCAAGCATCCAGTTAGTTAGCTAAAATTAGCTTCGGCTTCCAAAGACTAAAATTGATGCTTCAAGTTTCCGTAGTTGCTGTCTTTCTATTGTGCTCAGTTAAAAAGTGGGGTTTCTTTTTTGCCTACCAGTGCTGGGTTTTGGCAGCTGTGCTGGGCTTTTTCCTCTTTATGCACCAACAGTTAATGTGGGGTAAGATAAGTTAACTTGCAGAAGGTTTTCACGGCTGTAGAGATTGGTACTTAGTAAACAGTTTTGTTGTTGGTAAGCAGAAGGGACTGAATTCAGCTGAATTCTCATAGGAGTGTTCACTCTACAAAATGGATAGAAATAAAAACAAGCTAGTCTTGTGCAGGAGGTCCAGTGCTAAGAGAACACCAAATCCTGCCATCTGCCTTCCCTTGAAGTTACCTGAAATCCCCAACCTGAAGTCTTCCTTTTTTGGGGAGTGTCCTGGGTTCAGTAGTAGCAGTCATTTTTTCTCCTTAGTAGCTGGTGCAGTGCTGTGTTTTTGACTTTTGGCCTTGGAACAGCGCTGATAACAGCAATGTTTTCAGTTACTGCTCAGTAATGTTTAGTCTGACCAAGGACTTTCTGAGTCTCATGCCCTGCCAGCAAGGAGGGGAAACTGGGAGGAAGCAGAGACAGGACACCTGACCCAAACTAGCCCAAGAGATATTCCATGCCACAGCATGTCATGCCCAGGATGTAAAAAGTGGGGGCAGGGACCCGGAAGGGTTAGATCATTGCTTGGTCGGACTGGGTATCAGTTGGTGGGTGGTGAGCAGCTGTGTTCTCTTCCCTTGTTATTTGCCTTATCATTATTATTATTGGTGGTGGCAGTAGTGATTTGTGTTATACCTTAGTTACTGGACTGTGCTTACCTCAACCTGTGGGAGTTACATTCATTATATTCTCCTCCCCATCCCTCCTGGAGTGGGATGGAGGAGGAAGGGTGGGAAGTGAGAGAGGGATCGCGTGAGTTATGGCTGAGCTTAAACCACGACAGGGAGGCAATCTTCGAGCGGGGGGCTGAGGCAGAAGGTGGCGGCTGTAGTGGCTGCAGACCGGAGCCCAAGCTGGTGATCCGTGATCACCCCATGGAAGCAGGGTGGCCTCCAGTGGCAGGAGGCGACCAGATAGAGAGAGCGTCTGTGCTTTGGCCTCAGTTCAACAGCTCATCCAGCAGAGATCGAGGGGGGTGGGGCGGGGGGAGGTTGATTGCCTGCAGAACGCTGTTACAGGCAGTAGCAGCAGTCAGGAAATGCTTCCTCCTTTTCACCTTCACAGCAGGATTTATGATGCTTTGTGAGCCTGTTGTCTTTCACATAAAAGTGCTTGCCTATAAGAATTAAATTATTTTTATTTAAATTTGACAGAACACAGTAACCAGAATTGGCTTTCTGTAACACAGACTAAGCACTGCACAAATCTGTTCCTGGCCTCCTGACATTCAGAGCTTTGCCTTCTGCAGTGGCTTTTTGCTCTATTGGCAATATTTCATGTCTTTATATAATAGAGGCAGCACCCATGCACAGTGCCAGTCAGCTGAAAACAGAATGCCACCTGCCTCCTGGTCACATCCAGAGGGAGACTTAAGCTACAAATCAGACATTCTAGTTTTTAAAGATTTGTCTCTAAGTCCTCATTTTTGGGATTTGTCACCTCAAACCAGCCCTCAGAAGAGGCCTGGCTAGCTGTTTGCTGTTCCAGTTGGTTCTGTTTGGAGCATTGAAGGAGGCTACTTAGCACCTGGTTTAACCTGAAGCAAAACCAAAGCCTTTGGTGGAGATGGGTGGTGCCAACAAGGCAGATCCACTGCACTCATGTTCTTAGGGAAACACTGTCTCCTCCATACCTCTTCTCCCTTTCCAAGAACTGAGAGGCACAGCAGTTCCCCCAACACCAAGTCCAGTTTTCCTGCACTATTTTCAGCCCTTTGCCTTACTGTTTGCATTAAAATAAGGGCAGAATGGCTTGTGCTTTGGCTGTCCACATTATATTTACAATGCATTTATAAGATTCAAATAATCTGTGGAGGGTTTTGTGGGTATTTTTGTTTGAGGTTTTTTTGGGGGGCGAGCTTTTTTTTAACTATGAACTCTTGAAAATGATCACTGTGAGCCTGCAGACATGGTGAAATGCCCAAATAAAAATCCATCTACCAGGACAGTCCATAGCAGGATAGTCTGTCCCTAACAACCTCTGTTTGCAACACAGATGTTCATATACTGCCTCCATCAGAGTCCAGTGTCCAATTAGATCTAGAAAGATGATATGGAGCATCTGGATATGTGTGCATGTGCTCTCAGTGTTGCAACAAATTCGTCCTCAGTTTGGTGAGGGGAAGGTTAAAGCTTGTGCTGAGCGAGTACTAACTGATGCTTTCTAAGACAAATTCGGGGGGGGGGGGGGGGCGGGGGGCAGTACTGGGCACAAGTATAGCAGTAGAAGGAAGTTGATGTTTTTGTAGGAGGAAAAGACTCTTTTAGTGAAAAGAAAGGAGAGGAGCTGCAGACACTGTATTCTGCTGCTTTAGCAGCTGTGGGAAGCCATTTCCCCTGCTAGGTGCTCTGCCTGCAGCAGGCTGTGGTAGCAAGCAAATCAATTTTTGCTTTCACATGTCTCAGGATATGCTGGCAGAGCTATTTGGTAGTTGAGACAATTGCTTTAATACACAGCCAAGAAAGATTGTTTTCTTATAATAAGATAAATAATGTCCATTTAAGTTTAATTTGATGTCAGCATGGACAGTAACCTGAGATTGACCTTCACACCCACTGCCTGCTCTGTGTCTGGATGTGGGAGCAGTGGGGGGTTACAGATCTCCCTCAACATAGGTGCTATAATTACCCTGTTTAATCCAAACAGTGGATTGAAGCTGCAGGCTCCTTGGTGGGAAGAAGTTTTCATTCTCTTCATTCCTCCTCTCTCTGAATCATTAGTGCAGATCAGGTGAAACAGATGGAAGGGCAGAAAGTGAGAATTATTTACTTGGTTTTTAATTTCAGACTCCAAACTTACATAGGCCTCAGAGTTGATTTGGGTTGTTTGGCAAACTAAGAGTTAAAGTGGTTCAACTTTATTCTGACTGAATCATTTCTCTGTCTTTCAGTTCAGTATCTGTCATTTTATCATGCTGATGATGGAATTTGATTTGTTTTCTTTGTTGTGTTGTTGGCTGTGGTTTTGTTTTGTGGGTTTTTTTGTTGGTTTTTTTGAGGGCTTGTTTTGTTTGTTTGGTTGGGGTTTTTTTTAAGATTAAATGGGCATTTTAATCCCAAAAAGGCTTAGGGATGATGAGTGAAACCAGAATGTCTGCAGAGATCCTCCAAATGACACAGAGAGGTTTTTTTAGTGCATGCTATTTGCATTTGATATGCTGTTTCAGAATCAGTGCAGAATGTCAGATTCTTTATAATGGTGAATATTCATTAAGGCTGCCAGAGGCAGAAGCTGCAGTCAGTACAGCGTCAGCAGAAGAGGCAGGGAAAAGAAATCAGGTTAATAACTGGCTTTCTCTGCAATTTGCTTCCTGCTTATTGCCTGATCTCAGTTTTAAATAAATTCATTTAATTAATGTGTTTTGCTGCTCTGACCTGTGGACAGAAGGGTCACAGATTACTGGTGGTAGTTATAGTCTCACAGTGGCTTTAGCCAGCATGCTCTGGTGTCTGGAAAAATAATTGAAAAATATGTCCTTTAAACTTAATAATAATGGATGGTTCGATCGCAAGCTCTTATCTAAGTGATCTCCTGAGTCTGCAAGCCAACAAATTTTTAAAGACAGGGACAAAGTGATGAGTGGGGAGAGGTGGAACAGAGTAAAAGCAAGCTGCTGTCTTGGCTGAACATGTCTTGCGGTCAAAAATGCCTCTGCAGGGAGACAGGCCTGCACAGAAATGCTTTTCTCTCCCTTGAGCAGGAACACATCTGTTCTAACATGAGTTTGCCTTCTTCTGACAAAGATTCCTTAAGAAAGCAGCAGAGGCATAAGAGGTAGAGACAATGTACATGACACTCAGAATATACAGCCAGCTCGCATTATGGGAAGTGAGCACCACCTGTTCCTAGTAAACACCAGATTGGAGCTGTGGGGCTATCCAGGGACAGGGAAAAAACTCATGGTCTCCCCAAAAGAGAGAAAAATGTCAGTGAGGCAGAAACTGCAGACTTAGCCCAAACCTGGTGGGATAACGATTTGTGGACTGACTGATGACATGTTCTTTGAGCAGGCATTTTACCCCAAATTTAGAAGACATCTCAATTTCAGACTGTTTGTACCCATCACTCAGCGTTATGCATTGCTTTGGATGGTTTTTACAAAGCCAACCCTTCAACTGAGTGAATTTGCAAATGCAGCATCTGAAAAGACAGTGCTGCACATCTCAGTGACAGACCTGTGCTTTGGAGTTTTACAGCAGGATATCACTGAAGTCCTAAATTGTACTGGTGTCCCTGCTGTCACAATTCAATTGTAGCCTTTTAAGGGGTGGAAATGGTGGGACCTTAACGATACAGCTGAGCTTTCTCAGGTATTTTTGAACAGGAGATGCCAATGCCTGCCTAAATGAGAATTCCATGAAGGGGTTAGGGCTGAGAAAGTGGCTTCATCTTGCAAATAATTGCAAGGTTTTTTGTGGCTGACACTGTTAGAGAGATTAGTTTGAAACTTCTTTTTTTTTTACATACTCTGGCATGGTCATTAATGCAATATCCCCCAAGTCATGATGCTGCTTAGCTTGCTGAGAGTGGAATTCAGCTCCTTTTCCACTAGCCACACAAAAGTTTAAATTGGCTGTCTGGGTTTTATCTGTAGGGAAAGAAGCAAAAGTAATCCAGCTCCAGCAGAAGGGGAGAGACAACTCACTGTATCTAAACCCAAGCTTTTAAACTAAGTGGGTTGAAATGCCTTCTGCCTCTCTTTACAGATTGTAACAAGAACTAAATTAGACAGTTCAGAGTGGATGCCTCGTTCTTTGGTGGCCAAATTTAGAAGAGAGCTGCCATACTGTGTGGCTGACATACAAGAAAGAGAAATTCAGGTGTTCACAGCTAAATTTTAGGGACCCTGTTCCTTGTAGTAGATGTCTGGGCTGCCTGCACTGAGCGTGGGGAGAGTTAGGTACTTCTGAAAACCTGTGTGCTGAGATCAGGACTGCCTGGATCATGCAAGGGAGCAGCTCAGTGCTCAGCGAGGTGACACAGCTTACCTGCAGCCTACTCTTTTCTGGGAACTTGGAGCCTGTGACATCCATGATGCTTTCTGTCTGACAATGTGTAGCAATTAGGACTCGTTAAACAAATGCCTATTGACTGAGATGTGTGTGTTTTTCAAGTCGTGTGAGGTAGAGGGCTACAGTGACCCCTAAATGCAACTGGAAGAGTTAAAATACAGCTAGGCACCATACCCTCCTGCTTCAAGCTTTCAGATAGGCAATTTTTGGATGTGGAGGTTTGTTGCATGTAAATCTGCCTGTGTATTTCAGACAACAGGCAAAGAATAGAAAAGAAGTATTTTGAAAGACAACCTAGAAGTCCTTTCCTCCCAACTAAGTACATGATCTACTCAACTGCAGAGCCTCTGTTGCTCTAGGTTCCATTTAAAGTCTACTGAGACACTTGTATCTTGGTGAGAGTAGGACGAAATGGAAGGGGTGAAGAGTTCATCTCCCTTTTAGCACACAGACACACAGGCAGAGAAGCATCAGGAGCTGCAGGTGCAGCCTAGATTTTGGGTTCTGTTGCATGCATTTATTTAAAACTAAATCATTTGGTCATTGAACATGAACTGAGAATAAAGTTCCTTCTCATTCCTTGAGAATAAAGTGAAGGGGTAATCGCCAAAGTAATCCTTTGAATTATACCGGGAAATGGCCAGACTGTACTTTTATGTAGGAACTCTAACTATAGGAAGAGAAGTGTAATGCTTTAAATTGAGTGCTATAAATACAGCTGTTGGATTTGCTTTATTTAGATTTTCCTCTGTTTAATAAACAGCTTTAAAGCATTCAATAAGACCCAGAAAATATGTATGAGAAGTACAACTAATCCTATTAATGTGGGAAGTTTTTGTTGTTAAATTCCTGCTGCTGATTTCTCTGAAACAGAAGAGATGTTTAAGGAAGCTTTGGAAACTAGGTGGTAAGTGACACTTATTCTTGATCTGAAATGCCTAACATGCTACATTGTTTGTACAGCTGAATTGTGACCTTCCAGCCTGCCAATACAGATAAACACACATGTTATCAGGTAAATCACACAGAAAGATTTCCTGAGGGGTTTGTTAAAGCCCCATTCATAGGAAATGATGGCTGTTAACTCATTAAGGTCTGTCTGCCTTTTTGTATGTGAGCTCTCCACAGAGCTGTAAGGATAGTTTCCTTTAGCTTAGTGAGTATTAAGGAGTATTAAAAAGCTTATTTTGTCTGGACAGCAAACATACTTGGGGTCTGGGAGAAAACTCCACAGAAATGCAAGCAAACACAAGTCTTTAAACTGACAGAGTCCTGATTCCCAGGTAGATATGATGCGTTAGTTGTGTTTGGATACATTCTGTCAGATGTCCTTGTAATAAATATTACTGACTTAATCTGGGGAATGTGTTTGTCTAGACAGAACCAGATTAAAGTGTCAGTATCCTGTTCTGAATTAGATTTCAGTAATGCAGACACAGATGCACACCCTGTTAAATAAGGATACCTCTATTCTTGCATGTTACCATATTTGTATGGTAAAGTGGATAATACAAAGTCACCATCATTGCCTGATGTCCTGTCTTCAGCCTGATATGCTCACATCAAAATAGCACATCTATACACTGTGTTGTTTCAGCTCTGCACAGTGGCATGTAGTCCACAGAGGGTTGTAAACCCGTACACTTCCAAGTGGGTTTTGGACTACTCACTGCTATAGGATTCTCCCCAGCCAGAGCAAGGATGGCTCAAAAATTATTTGAGGTCACCTTCAACTGTTTTTTTACTGCCAGGAATAGGAAGAAAGCACTGGGTCTGAGCCAGTGTTGTTTGGAATGGATGTTGCATGGGCTTGTTGTGAAAGAGAAAGGATTTACTTGTCAGATAGGACTTAAATTATTAGGTACGATATGAAAGATGACATTTTTGTATTGCTGGAGAAAGACAATTGATTAATAATTTGGTAAAAGGCCAAGACACACAATATTCACCATTGTAATTTATCATTTCAAAGAAACAAAAGTGGTATAAGAGGTACCTGATCAAAATACTTTTTAAGCAGAAATTAAAGCTAGTCCATATTTAGTATGAAAGGGCTTATTAGGAGTTTGCTGTTACCAACAATAAACATGTAAAAATCTGAAGTTCATAGTTAAGAGTGTAGGAAATCTACAGAAAAGCTACAAATAATAAAAGAGAGGAATTTCCACATTAATAATGTTGAAAAAGATATTTGAGACTAGGGAGATTAAGGTCACTGAAACAACTTCAGCAGTTCCTGGAAAGAATATATACTCAAAAGTCAAATCTTCTTCATCATTAAATACAGTCTTAGGGGAAAAAGAAGTGTTCAGGCTCTTCTAATACATGACTAAACATCACTTTGTAGAAGAAGTCTCATCACCTCCTTTACAAAGATTCTGTGTGCTGAACATATTGCACAGATGGTCTCAGGGACAGTTCTGATGTGTCATGTATACACATTTCTTTGGCTCTGTAACGTGGACTCTGAACATAGTGCGTAAGTATGGAAAAGCTTTAAAGGGGATCATGCATTCCAGCACTGTTAATTTTGCTGCCAGGCAAGAGAGAGATTGTCAGACAGCAGAATGTGTTCTTTAGCTTTTGAACCAAGAGAACCTTATGTCTGCAAATATGACATACAGTTTTCTATTTTATGAAATAAAATATATGAACAGCATTGTAGAAGATAAAGAATTGTAAAAGAATAAGTACAGGAGATGCTGCTCATTTAATGAAATGACTGCTAAATTAAATGCAGGATTCTCCATTTCTACTACAGGGTTACAGAGCAGTCAGTAGCTGAAGTTTACTGGATACCATCTGGTCTGCAAAATGTTGGAGACCGAGGGCTTCTCCTCCTTTGTGTACTCTTGCCTACTCTTCCAAGGGATACAGAGTCACTCTCAGCTTTTTTTTTTAACCTGTCATTTCCTTTATAGTAATGCAGATCCCACCTCCTTCTTTACCCCAAACATCTTTACCTATTTAACTGGACAGCTCTGCTGCAGAATAAACGATGCTGAGATTTAATCAGATCAGTAGTACTGGCATTGTTTGTGACATATTGTAAGAATTTGTGTGTGGGTGGCTAAGAGTGTTGCAAGTGTGTCAGGTCTTACATTTGTGATACCGTGCTTTCTAGAGTGTAGGTAAGAGCATTTTCATTGGGTTTGAGGGCTTTAGCATCAATGCATAAACATAGAGCTTTGCCCTGATCATAATTCTTTAAACACTTAGAATGGTACTTTAAAATGAATTTGCCATTTGTATTTAAAATTGGGATCTATGTAAATTGCAAAGATTTTTCAAAGTTTAAGAAGAAAGAAAACAGCCAAGTTCTAAGACTTTCTCTCATAGAAGAATCTAATTTGTATTGCATCTCATTATGCTAGGAAATTGTCCTTGTCAGGGCAGCATACATAAACATTTCAATCTGATTAGCTCAGTTTTGTTAAAATTGTGGAAATGAAATTAAAACTTGCTTCATACTGCAAGCCTAAAGATGGGGACAGACTTCACTTTAGATTTGCCTGTATCAAATATTGTGATATACCATTTTTACCATATGAATTCAGAAAATCAAAAGAGTTAGTCACCACTCTGGCATTTTTCAGCCTTTATGTTGTGAAATTACAATAGAAAAAAGAAATGTAATAGGAGGGATTTTCCCGGTTTCAGAAGTCATTGCACTATTATTTACTTCTGAACTGGTTTTGACAGCTTGCCACAAATATGACACCCTAAAACATACCTTTATTCCGTGCAATACATGTGCTTGTGTCTCACGCTATAAAACGCTACAGTGGGCATCGTCTCAGCCATACCTTATTCCATGCACTTCAAAGTCAAAATTAAAAATAGAAAACAACTGTATTTCAAGGCCAGATTTAGGATCTAGAACGTGTTGGGCCCAGCAGCATGTGGAATGAGGCAGTGCATACTAGCACTGAGCAGCCTGGACAAGAACCAGTCAATAAGCCAGATGAGTAGCCAGGCAACCAAGAAAAACGTGGTTGGCTAAAACCAGGCTAAAGCCACAGCTTTCAAATAGGAAGCTGATACTCAAAGAGTGCTGGTATTTAATTATGCTTTAAGGTTTTCTTGCTTTTTTTGACTTTTTCAGAACCTGAGGCGGGAGAGGTGTCCCCCCCAGTGGGAGCTGGTGTGAACAGCAACAGCTGGACCTTTAAATTTGGACCGGGCAATCCCAAACAAGGTGGTCCTGGTGAGTTGCCAGACAAATTCATTATCCCAGGATCTCCTGCAATCATCTCCATCCGGCAGGAGCCACCAAACAGCCAAATTGACAAAAGTGACTTCATAACCTTTGGCAAGAAGGAAGAGACCAAGAAAAAGAAGAAAAAGAAGAAGGGGAACAAGACTCAGGAGAAAAAAGAAAAGGGCAACAGCACCACTGAGAACAGTGACCAGTGAGGGGTTTATACTGAAAGAAACCATTAGCCAGTTTTTGTAATAATGGCAGATTTCTCCTATGTAGCAACTCCCAACTTCTTCCTATTGTTAACAAATTTCCTGTATGTACAGACTTGAGAAAATCAGCAGGAATTTCACAGTGTCTGTCTAAATTGCTTAACAGGTTTTGTCTTAAAAGCTTTATTAAGTCTGGTGTTAACTCTTTTTCTCCACTCTGGCTTGTTTTCAGAATCTAAAAAGCAGACACAAGTTTCCTTTCTCCTACGGCGAAAAGGAGAATCTTCACAGTACAGCCAGTGAGAGGTTGGACTCTGCACTGTGGTTCCTGTGCTCCTGTCTTGATGACACTTACAGGACAGGTTTAAAAGTTTTAATGTTGTGCACCCTCTACCTGATTGGAAATATTTGTGTGCAGATGTCAGCTAGATTATATGAGATCAGATTATAAAATGCAAGAAGAGCTGGTAAATATGCAACAGATGAAACACCTAGGGAACACAAATGTTCAAAGATGTTCAGGCTGGGGAGGAGATGTCTGAAAGGAGATAACCAGACTTCAAATCTTGAAAAGTCACTGTGTGGAAATATTGAGTCCTATACATGACGTATTATACACACCCCTGAATATAAAACCTCACATTTACAGCTCTTTGAGATACCATAAATTTTATCTTCTACCAAGGAAGCCATTGGGACAATTGTCCCTTGAAGCCCTGCATTACCCTGGCATGGCTAGCCCTCAGAGTGTAAGAAGAGCTGGGCTGACATCCCAGGAATGTAACTGACTGTGATGCTCTATGTCCCTGTTTTCACTCTAACATGATTTTGCACATTATGTCTCTGAAAAGGTCAGAGTTTTTCCACGACACTTATGCAAAAGAGAGAAAAAAGAAATGTTAACTATGCTATTTGTTATTTGAGATATTTATTTATAAAGAAATATAGCTGTAAATGTTGAAGAAATATGATGCCCTTTAACCCAAACAGAAGTCAGTCTAGAGCCATTATAAATTACAATTGCTGCTATTAAAGTGCTTTAGAAAAATTGCCTGAAACATCTGTATTATATCGGCCACTTGCCAATAACAGCTTTATTCTGTCGGGTGACTTGGGGGCTGCCTCTTGCATGTATTAATAAATACAAGAATATCTTTTCTCTTTTTTTTTTTATTTTCTATTGCATTGTTCTGCACTTTGAATACACCTTTGCAAACAAACTGTCCTAATATGAAGAAGCAGAAGCAAACTCCTCACACAAATGGATTTACTAACCTGCTAGCTTTGTGCAGTACCTTCGTGTTACCTCCTACACAGCCTTTTCTGATTTTAGTTTAACTTTTCTATGAGATTATGAATTTCTGACCCTATTAGCACTCATTATGTAAAATTCAAGTACTGTATGTATGCTGTATGCTCTTATAAGAATCCTGAAATATTTATTCTGTGCTTGTGTATGTGAATGTCAATGCAACTATTATTAGAGTGGACATTAAGCTTTACCGTTGAATGTAAATTCATTATTTCTTTTTTGTACACTTGTGGAAAAGTGGAGTAGTGTTAATTTTTTAAGCCACTGTGGATTATCAGTTTTTTGTGTATGAAACACAAGTAAAATATCTTTCTTAAACCAAGCTATGCATGCATTTGAGGATTTATTGGTAGGAATCTGTGAACCTTAATCTCTGTGAATTACTAAACCTAAGGGTATAAATGGAGTGCTGAATGTGCTTGAGGGTGTTGATATAAAAACTAATACATGTATTTTTAAATAGAATATAGCTGATGAGGGAATTCCAAGGAATTTTCTACTTTACTGTACATTCACAGAATAAAGCTGAAGTGTTGTATTAATTGGAACTGTGTAAGAAGCTACATAGCTCTAAGATTTCTAACTGGCCCTTTAATCTAGCATCAAAGAGAACAACTGGATTTCTTGAGACATATCTTGAATGTTTTAAGTTTCCAAACTGCTGACAGTTCAGAATAGGACAATTCTTACTCATTTTTAAGAACCTGCAGCAAGTCTTAAAACAGCACAGAAGGTACAGCTCTAACGAAAAAACTCGTATCTCAGAGCATGAACCACCAATGGCCTCGTGGTCTATTTAGAGATTTCTTGTGCTATCAATCTTGGTTTACTGACAATGAAAAAGATGATACTTGAGAAAGAGAATCCTTGATTCAGTTCTAAAGGCTAGCCAAGAGGAAAAGAACCATAAGTTTTGGGGAGGGAGCTGTTCTTTCATGCAAGAGTTCTATGCAAGTACATTTAGACTAATTTTTTTATTTGGTGACTAATCCAACCATTCCCAAAATGTTCATAAACTGGAGGTTTGGTGGTAACTTCAACACATGGAAGGATACTCTTGGTTTGTTCTCATCATAAAGTCATTCTCCTCAATGCCTCCAGCAAAAATCTAGCACAAAGATTAAAATCTTACAGGAATCTTTAATATTTGATTATTTTTAGATATCAGGGTTTTTTTTTGAGTGCTTCCCTTTTCCTCCATACAACCTAATCTGATTCATTTTTCATTAGCCTATTTTCCAAAGTTTGCTTCTATCAAAATGAACCAAGAGCTGCACTATGTCTGATTTGCCTGTTTTAACACAAAACTGCATTTGCCAGTGCTGTTTTCGCTGCAGATGTTTACTGTTGGAGGAATTTATGCTTGCATAATTTGGTTGACAAAAGCAGAATATGTGAAGAAAAGCATTCCAGTACAGAATAGCAAAAATACTCTCAGAGGAGAAAAGATGCTCTTACTGGCATAGTTTAAAAGGGGGCTGGATTCCACCAGTAGAATACACATTGCACAGATTCACTGTGTTTTCAAAAGACTGAATCAGGCAGCTCACCAGATTTTTAAGAGATTTTTCTGCATTTGACCTCTATAGTGTAACTGGAATGTTGAGATGTTTTAAGTGAAATTTAGCTATTTCAAAACTAGTGTACAAGTTATACTATTGACATCCTTGATTTTGCTGTCCAGAAGGAGGAGGAACCCTTGGCACAAAGTGCTTTTGGGGTAGGAAGGGGCAGACTTTGCACATTCTGCCACAGTTTTCAGGGGGGCTGCTTAAATACTACGTGACAGTGAGAACTAAGAATCAAAGGTGACCAAGACCAATAAGAACCAAGACACAAGTGTCTCTTATTCTCTTGCTGACAATGAAAGGAGCAAGACAAAATACACTGCAGAATTTGTTAACAAGGTAATTGCAGTTCTGGGGCCTTTACCACCTGAACAATATATTTCTCTCAGAATCCATGTATTTCCTGTGGGTATATTGTCTTTGGAAGTCTGTTTTTTTATGCATAAAAGATCAGTGAACTAAACTATTGGGCTTTTATAACAATTAAGTCTGGGTTATGTTGTATATTAATTACATATTGACATTAAAAAGATATCTTACTTTACATTAGGTTTCTTTCGGCTCAGTATTTGGGTCATTGCACATCACAGGGGAGGATCCAATTAAAGTTTTCCAATGTTCTTATGTAAGGGGGAGAAAATATAACTCCAAAAGTATTTCCCAAATTTTATATATGAAAATACATTACAGAATTAATTGCAGTCAGCTTTGATATCTTTTAGGATCATCTTTCGTTTCCTCTTCCTTTTCACTCATTTGATGCATTTCAAGAACTGCTTCCATTTTTGGAAAAAGCTGTTACATGGCTAATTGACTTTCTCCCCAGGAGAAATGTGAGTAAGCTATGTTTATAGAACAGTGCTTTTTCTGTAGGATTTATAATTCATGTTGGCCGGTCAAAAAGTTAATCCTGCATATTCCAGAACTGAACAGTCTCAATGTCCCAATAAAGAGCATTTCCTCTAGGAAACCTCACTATGTTCGCTCCCTAATCTGTATGTAACATAATGAGTCCATGATTCTTCTTACTTCATGCCATCTAACACTTTAGTTAGAGTTTTCACTGTTTGTAAAATCACTCGTTCTCAAACTATAATTGCATTCTTCAAATGTAAAGTCAATTACTGCCTTTCTCTTACACAGTTGGCCTCACTTACTTTAACCCAGCCATGGTTGTGTCAACAACTGGGTAAAATAAACCATGTACAGTCTTCCTTCCTTATCCCTGGCGTCCCTGTTCCAGCTGTTTTGATGCTGTTTTGTGCGCTTCAAGTGTGTCGGCTCCACTTGAGCAGCACCAAGGAGAATTAGAAAGTCTTTATGCATTAAATACAGGAATGGTGCCACAAGAAGTCCAACAAGACATAGTAGTTGTTAAAACACATCAATCACACAGCAACCATAGACTTCTAATTCTGCAATAGTTTTCCTATTAGGTAAACCCTTCAGCTTTTCTGGGACTCAAATTCCACTCATGCAGCCTCAGTGTATGATGCTGCAGGAAGCTATACTGAAAATGTGTGTAGATATAATCTTAACTAAGCCCCTAGTGCATCATAGCCCTCCTTAAAGAAAACAAGAAGGAATCCCTGCCTTGAAGATCTTCTTTCCATCAGTGTTTAAAGAATACTACCTGAAATCTCTCTGCCTGTGAAATGGTGTGCTGGGCAGTTACAAATCAAATCAGTTCTGTACTTAGACTTAAGGCTTTTCAGATATCACTACTCCTACCCCCACATTATCTATACTGTTAAAGCCATTATTGACTGGTGTCAGAACCTTCCTCTTCATCACCTATAGTATAAACAGCCTTAGGATTGTTGAGGACCCAAGACCTCATTCCCATAGTCTGGCGCAGAAGGTTTGGGCCCTGTCTGGAGCAGCTATGCCAACCTGACCCTTCCCAGACACTGTGAAACCCAGCTGTGGATAGCTTCAGCTGGCACCAGGGCCATATCATGACAGGTTGAAGTGGCTTAATTTTGCTGAACTTGCTCTCAAATCCTTTCCTTGTGGTGTGGAAATTACCTGGGGTGCATGTTAGATGAGGGACAAGCCTAAAACCACGAAATTCTGTTTGCCTGCCTAAAAGGGACAACATTTAGGTACTGACATTTAAGGAAGTGATCCACAGAGCTCCTGGTGGCTGTTTACTGGATAAAGGGGAGCTGCCTAACCCCAAGGGTGTATAAATTGCATTAGATCAGCTATTTGTAGGCTCGCAAAAGTTCTTTGTAGGACTGAATTTAAGCTGCCACCAAGCATCACAAAAGTTACCTTGATCTCTCAAAGCCACATGTAAGGATCTTCTGTTAATCTACTTCAGTGCAGTCGCAATATAAATGCAAACCTGAGGTTAAGCTGCATCTCACTATGAAGGGTGACTGCACTGAGAACTAGTGGGCACAAGTATCTCCCTCTGTTTTCAGAGAGTAAATGGCACAAAAAGCTGAAACCAGTTTTATTTTTATCCTCAGGTTCCGTGCACACACACGAGGAGGTTTGAGCTAGTCATATAGGGTCATATTCTGTCCAGCAGCACAAGCGAGGAGACATTTATTAGCCAGAAAATGCTGGGAGTGTTATGTGGGTTAATTCTTCCACAACATTAGAAGATACAAGACATTCAAAGTATGACAGGTCAACCCATGGCTCTAAACGCACTTTGTCAGAGGGAGGGGCTATTCTGCCTATAGATCTTGCTAATGGCCCCCTGGGTCAAACAGGCTTTCACAAATAGCCTGTATCATCTGCCTAGCTGTCAAATGCGCTGTTTGGCTGATGCAGGAACTGCTGAACTGTGTGAGTTAGATTGCTCCAATTGTGCTTAAGGAAAAAAAAATCCCCTAAAGTATCTTTGCTTAAGACCTTACTGTGCACTCTGGGCTCCCTCTGTGGACCTGCCAAGACATGAAGGTGCTGGCATTCGTTAGTATGCACACAGGCTAATGCAAAGCAACCTGGAAGTAATGGGATAGTACAGTGCTATAGTGCAAAGCCTTCACAGCCTAATCGATATTGATGGTGAAGTTAGTTCTGCATTGATTAAATTAAAAACAAACCCACTACAGCGAGTGATTTTTGTGTGAAACACTCACTGCCACACTCTCTACCAGAATTGTTTCATTTCACCATTTTCAGCTCTTGGAGATGTGGCAGTTCACATTTCTCTGTCTGACTGGTGACTTAGGACAACCCCTTCAAAATGTAGACATGCTGTCAAGATCATCTTCTCTATGACAAGGACAAGCATGAAATCACAGAAATGAAATAGGAATTTGATCCTGCAGTGAGCAAAGGGCAAAGGGCAACAAGTCTTTCATCAGCCTCTAGCTTTTCACAGTAATGAAATGAAACATGCCACAATAAAAGCTGGGGGCCAACTTGCCTTTTCTGGCATGTTTTGAAAGCAGTGCAGCATTAGAAATACTGGTTTCCTCAGTCAGTACAAGACATTTTCTGCTACAGTTGCATAAATGAGCTTCTTCCTCAAATACATCCAGCAAGGTCACTGTGATCATATTACTGCTTTCCTCCCTCTCCCCCAATAGAAGATCACTGTGACTCACTATGAATATGGCTAAGAAAAGGCACATATATGTTCAAGGCAGTAACAGGCACTTTTTCCACCCAAGCAATGTCAATAACAAAGCATCTGTTCTTTGTACTTTTTTGCTACAGGCAATAACCGCACCAAATCCTACATAGAAATGAGTGCACGAGGGCATGCTGCTTTTGGAGATGAGGTCCAGAACTGGCAATTTTAGGTTGCCTGCTTAACAATCCAGCACTGTTGGAAAATATCTGCTAGTCCCACTGAGCATACACAATCAGGGTTTATTGTGTGGCAGAACATATCCTGAACAATGACACACAGTTTTATACACATTTAATGGTTTTGAGGTGGTTTATTTTTTGTCCTAACCAGCTGATCTGGAAATCAAATACCAATGGGAGCAACTGCTCAGCCAAACTGATTGTTTTGATTGAGGTTAGAAATCTTATGTATTTTACTAACCTGGGGTTTTCATTCTGTGACTTTAAAAGTCAATCCTTTAATGCTTTATTAATACCCTTCTCACTCATATAATTTAAAATAAGATAATATGTTATTTTACAAAAAAGTCTGTTATATAATAGGCAGCTGGGCTTTTTAATGCATAGCTTACCATATTTCAGACTAGGAAAAGAGGTTATTCCATGTCAAAACCCTGAGGACAGAGAAAAAAAACTCAACCTTTTAACAAAAATGTAAAAGAATAATTTGGTTACAAAAAAAAGAAAGAAGGAACCATGTACCCATCAGTGTTTGGAAGTTCCACATCTTAAGAACCTGGTAGCTAAATCTGAACATTTTTGTGTAGGATAGCAATAGTTTGGTTATGAACTTGAAGTTTGTTTCTTAGATTTTTGAATCCTGGAAGAATGATTTTTCAAGCTTGTGGAGATCTACTAACACTTAAAAATTGGAAGATAAGTAAACATGTAAGGCACCCTCTAATGAGGAAGACTATCTTGAACCACAAAAATAGCTATTTGTAGTTCTACTAGTGGGAGGGTGATCTTCCAACGTTGCTGTCCTTCAAAATAGGCAAGGATGGCAAATATGTACTCACAGTGCCTTCACCTCTGTAACGGGAACTTCCTATGTGCAATCCTAAAGTGCATCATATAAATCCTTTGTATCCCTGCCGTCACCCCTACATCCTGGAACAGTACTTTCACCTCTGCACCCGGTGTCCTCTTGCACTAGCGTATTGTAAATAACTGCTAGGTCTGGCAGGTCAGATTTGTGGTGGGACACTGATGGGTTAATTTGCTTTCCTTTTCCACCTGTACCTTTCATCTGAGCGCTAAGGGGCCACATTGCTCAGTAGATGACAATAGGAGGCTGAGTCATTTAAACAACTAGTAAAAATTACTCAGTAATGGGCAGCAAGAAGTCTAATGG
>JANRGW010036978.1:0-34640 GCA_024733675.1 Psilopsiagon aymara | reverse complement strand
TAGATGACAATAGGAGGCTGAGTCATTTAAACAACTAGTAAAAATTACTCAGTAATGGGCAGCAAGAAGTCTAATGGGCAGCAAGGAGTCTAATGGACAATTAGCGCTGCAATATCTACACATCATCAAAGTCTGCTCCAATCCACACTATTAGCAATGACAATGGGGACACTGAGTGAGGCCTGAAAAAGCTGTATTGTTCCAGTTGGAAAAGATTTTGAAGTTTCCTCGTTGCATTGGAGGAGATGCTCTCTCAGTTTCTCTTCTTTCTGCCTTTTTTAAAATTCACTTTCACCCAGTGATGACTTCTTCTGTCAGAGTTGAGTGCTGTCAGCTGTGGATCCTTTGAGTAAATCTGTGTGCACGTAAGCCTGCCTCCTTATTGGCTGTGCCGCAAGGATAAACTCCTAATTTATTGTTAAGTGCTGAGATGGGAGGGTTTGTTATTATGAAGATGGTTAAATATCAACCTTCTTCTCCTCCCTCATCCCATTTTTTTTTCGGTAAATAAATGTGTTACATTAATTTGTTTGCTTCTCTTATAAGACACAAGTGCTCACAATCATTTCTGTTATGAAATCACTGGAAGAGAGAGAAGGAAGGAAATACAATTTATCTTGTGATATTCAATTCCCCAGTTATCATTCCGGACTGGCAGCATCAGAGAAGGACATGATTTCATAAAGGGTTCAGGATGAATAAATATCTAGAGCATTAGCCACTTTCAGACTATGGAGTTCAGATCTAAGCAGACATTTCAAGCTGTGAAAAAAGGAGTGAGCTGGAGGTGTATCTCTACCTTTGTTTTTGCTTTTTGGCAAGCAGCAGCTCTTGACTGCAACACGGAGGAAGCATTTTTGCATTTGAAGTTTCTATTTCGCAGGGGTCGGAGAAAGAAATCGAATTTGAAAGAAGAAGAAAGTGCTTTCACCTAAACCTAAAGAATCTTAAGTTTAAAGAAAATTAATTTTTTAATTTTGCTTATTCTTCTCAATTACGGTAACAACATTGCAGAGAAAACACATCCCATAAAAAAACACGTGGGCTGGGAGGATAACTGCAAAGATAGTAGGATAAACAGCTGAGCCGCATGTGCTTTTAATTGATACCAATTAGCTAAAGTGTTTCAGTTAGGCTAAGAAACATCCAGTTTCATTCAGCCTGTGAAAGATGAAATGTTTGTTCCCTCTCCTAAATGGCGTAACTGGGTTTGAGGTGAAAGAACTGCTTGAACTTCGGTTTTAAGAATTATAAAGTCCCCAGGATGTCCGTGGTTTTCACAGGTAGTGTTTATTCAAAAAAGAGGAAAGAACTTTGTTTATGTGTAATCTCAAATCGTTTGTTGCTTTAAAATCTGGTAGCGTTCTGCCTCAAAAAGAGCGTGGATTTTAGGTAGGAATGGCAAGGAGTTAAAAACAACCTGGTGGTTTCTATAGTTCAAAATAATTGTATAAGTACGATTTTGCAAAGCGTGTATTTCTCCTTTCTAAATGTAGATATCTTAAAGTGGAATAGTTATTCAAAGCCATTTCTCCTTTATTCGATGTCATGAGTTTGTTCCAAATCACTTTACTGGCCTTCCTCCGCACTTAACAAAGAACGGCATTCCTGGATGACAGCTCTTCCGAGTGCTTTCGGAAGTGAATTATCACTTGGACATGCTCATTCTTCTTTTCTGAAGGATTAAAGTCCTTTTTCTTTTCCTTTTTCAGAAGGGAGGGTGTGTGTATAAAGTTACATCAGATCAAGTAACCAACTACTTAACTGGCTAAAGTCGTGTATTAAATGAAGCAATTTTTCAAGAAGCTGCTAAAATTCTAGCTGAGATTCCTTGGTTACAAATAAGGTTGCGCTGATCACTAATGCTCCAACAAATTCACTGACAATACCAGAAATGGAAGAGAGAGATAGGGCATGGTTTTATCCAAGCCATAAAGATAACTTTTGATGTTTTTAAAAATATAACTCAGTTCCACAATGGTGATGATATATTCTGAATTTAAGAAAATATATTTTAGGAGTCCACACTAAAAAAGTGCTGAGAAATTCTGTGAAGTCACAAGATGAAGTAGATAATTCAGTGTTGCAGTAAAATCAGGAAATTGTTACCAAGAGAGCATTAGCTCTGTACTGCAGGAAAAAGTTTCAAGTAATATTTGGGGCTGGATTTGGTCCTCATTAGGCAGAAGTTATTTAATTCAAGAAATCAGTTGTTTTCTCCCACTGTGAAAAATTTTCAGAGGACCTTTCTAAGATGGGACTTTGCATAGAAGGACATGGGTCTAGAGTCTGAACCGTACCTTTCAAGCACTTTTTTTCTGACAAGCATGAGGTAAGAAATCTTGGCTATTTCTGAATATTAATTTCTAAAAGGAAATCCCTTATTTCTGAATATATGCAATGTTATGCTGGCTTACTTAGTCCTCAGTGTTACGAATCTTTCTAAATAAATTGACTCTAAATCATAGGTGTGAAACTATGCTGAAAATGGCTGTATTCACAGTTAGCTGTTCTCAGACTTTCCAGATTAGTCTGTTTCTTCTTTTCTGTAATGTTTTTTTTAAATCACTGCTTATGTTTTTATGCCTGTTAAAAAAGCAAACATAGAAGTCTCACTGAAAAACAAATACAGTAACCCACTCGTTCAAACAGAGCAGCTTGAAGTTTGAAATCATCAAAGTTGTAAATAAGGCAACTATTTCTTCATTAGTGTAATGAGTACTTGCATTTTTGGACAAGGAAATTGAGACTTTCTTTCTAGAGAACATTAAGCTTTCAAAATTTCTGGGCCTTGCAGGTGGCTGTAGCCAAATCTTAGGACTGTTGTACCCTTAGAAGTAGGAGCTCCATGAGTAGGATATAATTAATATCAACTTGTGTGGAATTCAAACATGAGCACACTTGTACAATTATCAGTATATAAGCATTTTTTGTACCTGGTGTACCTAATAAAAGTAGTATTGCCATCGCTAGAAACAGGTTTTAGGCTTCACACTAACTGTGCCAGACTCCAGTCCCTGTCTATTAGGTTTGGTAGCAGCTTGTTACAAGAACTTGTGTGTGAACTTGAGCTTTAACTAGTGTCTTTAGCTACATACACAATTTAAAACCTAAGATAGCAGTAGAGGCCTTTAAAATTGTCATGCGTTCAGCAGTAGCAGTCATTTTTCTCCTTCTCGGTAGCTGGTACAGTGCTGTGTTTTTGACTTTCAGCCTGGGAACAGTGCTGATAACACCAATGCTTTTAGTTATAGCTTAGTGATGTTTGGTCTGGCCAAGGACTTTCGGAGCCTCACGCTCTGCCAAGGAGAAGGGGAAGCCAGGAGGAAGCAGAGACAGGACACCTGACCCATACTGACCAAAGAGGTATTCCAGACCACAGCACGTCACGCCCAGGATGCAGAAACGGAGGGCAGAGAGCTGGAAGGAAGTGGAGGGTGCATGGCTTGGTCAGGCTGGGTATACTTGGTGAGCTGTTGTATTCTTTTCCTTTGTATTTCTCTTGTTATTATTATTATTGGTGGTAGCGGTTTGTGTTATACCTTAGTTACTAAACTGTTCTTATCTCAACCTGTGGGAGTTGCATTCTTTAGATTCTCCATGTAGCAAACTGCGTGGCTGATTTACGGCCTAAACCACGACAAAAATATGGGCACATATTGAAACAGGGTCCCTAGAACTGTGTCAGCAATGAGTTGGTCAGTTGTGATCAGCCCCTGGTGATTAAAAAGGCACACCCTAGGAAGCTGAGAAAAGACTGCTTTTGCTGAAAGGTGGTGGGGAAGCAGAAACAGCAGCATCTTATCAAGAGATTAAAGAAGAAAAAACACACACAAAATCCCAGCACAAAATGAAAAACAAACAACAGTCCAAGACATATGTAGCAGCCTGGGAAAGTACACCTTCCCCCCTCCCAGCATGCTGCAGTGCACAGGTGAATGGCTTATAACTGTCTGGAAACTGATACACTTATAAAAGGAGGAAAATATTGAATTCAGGTTTATAAAGAAAGGTTTTCCCCCTTTGATTCCAGCTTCTTCTTTCTCACAACTGATCCCTTTCACCTTCTGGACTGAGATCATCAAAGACAGGAGCCTTATGCTATTTGAATAAATGGTGATTGTTGTCATACGTACCGACAGCCATTAACTATGTGTATTGTTAATATTAAACAAGTGGAGTTGATTTTAGAGTTTAAAACTACCCTTATTTTTCTGTCTTTTAGATGCTCCCATCACAGTATTCTGTTTCCCAAACCAGGACTGCTGTACTCAATTACAACATGCTAAGGGGTCAACCAAGGAATTTTATTCTCAGTAGTGAATCACATAAATTATATTTAATACTGTAGCTAGCACTTATATATTTCATGTTGCATAGGCAAATGGGAATATGTTGGCAAGATTTAGAAAACCTGGTGGGAATCACCTCACCTAATGTGACAAGTCTGCATCTGATCTAATCTTTGAGTCTCCTTTCATACTCAGTTGAGGGAAATAAACTCTTCTGAATTTCTAGTAATTTGTCCTACTTTTGAGTGAGACAAGGTGACCCTTGAAAGGCCTATTTCTGTCTCTTCATAAAGAGAGCCCAGACAACGAGCTCCAAGGTGACAGCTGCATCATAAACGTCTCCATTTTGACAGAGGTATCCCATGCTTTGGATTTCACAGTTGTCTGCTCCTGCAACCATATCTGGCCAGAAGTTCCTTTTATGTCTCTTCACATGGGAAGCTACTAGAATCTTGGTTTAGAGTGAGAAAGACCACCAAGATTATTCGTTTGTTATTCTTAATTTTCATCTTCTTCAATCCAGTTTTTGAGGTCCAGTAGGTATTGATTAGTTGTAAGTTCAGAGTAAATGTTATGCAATTATTTTCTTGCTTAAATTAGTATTCTCAGTCTCCCTCCTGTTTAAACCTCACACGCACACACAGTTTTGATACCAACAGAGTATTGTTTGAGTGTAGGAGGAATGGAGGTTTCTATGTTGATGAAAAGGTTAATAGGTTGTTATTCTCAGAAGCAAGGTATGATGGCAATGCAATTTATACTGGATAGAGGGAGAGGATGACTAATGGAATGAAGTTCAGGCTCTTCTTGAGGTCACTGGCTCATAATATACTTCAAACAGGCGCAGAAAGAGACAGTGCTGGAGAAGTGATTGTAGGGGTAATTATCTGCACAATAAGGGGAGGCAGAAAACTACAATGCATTTAGGAAGCAATGACAAAGCCAGAAATGAAGCAGTGTGACCTCAAAAGCAATTGCTGACCAAACAGGCTGGAGCTCAAGAGACACAGACATGAAAGGCTGTGATGGAGGAGACCTGTAACAGGTCTGATCTCTAGCACAGGTCCCTGTGTTGCTCCTTCCCTATGATCTTTTTCCTGCTGTGAGCCCAGCTTAAACTCTAAGCTGCTGGCACAAATGCTTTATGAGTTCAGGAATGATTTGAGAATCAGTGAGGTTAAAGTACACAGCAATAGGACATGAATTAACAAAAAATATGTTAAAAGGAAAAATAGCTGATTCCTAGCCTGTTGGAAGAAAACAATACACATATGTAGGAGTGTACCTGTTGTGTTGGCTGCTCTTAAGAGCCTTGCTCAGAGCATATGTACTTTCATTTGCACTAAAATAGCTTCCAGACAAGGGAAGAAACTAACTTAAAGTGACAGCTGCTAGAATTCAAGGACTAGGAAAGACTCCAGGAATGTATTCTGCTGTAGATTGCAGACAGATTAAAGGCATGGAGTAAACATGGGTGGTTTACACCATCTCTGTGTTGCTGACTCAAGGGAAAAAAAGGTTACACTCCTTTTGCATATATTCTAGCTCCACTACCATCTTCCTGACTTGTACAACTTGGGAACATGATGCAGTATGCCTTCATTGGTTTAAAACCCAAATTATGGTAAACATCACATGAAGGTCCAGCTAATGAAAGAGTAAAGTACTGTCAGAATATTTTCTGCCCCCTTCCCTCTCCCTGTCTGCCACTAGGTTAGCAGTGAGCTTTTGGATTTTCTGAACAGTTGAAGCTTCTGAAGCCTCGTGTCCCAGTCTGCCCTTCCCAAGACTCATGAAGTGGCTCCACTGCGCACATGTGTGCACACACTGTACAACTGGCCTGTGCACACCTTACTGGGTGCTTCTGGTCCTATCATATACATACAATGGAACTAGATCCTATTATTATAGAAAAGAGTAAAGAGCACACACCCTAAACTACCTTGCTGTTATTTTTGAGCTGCTGCTGTTTTTTCTCTGAATGAGTAACTTTAAATACCAGGCGAATGCTGAAAAATTTTGGATTGGAACAAAGAGGTTGTTCCTTGATGTAATAAAAGGAAAGGCAGTTGGTTAACTAGCTAGACCTTAAAAGGAATCCTTCCCTATCTACACACAGATCAAAGCACAGAGACTCCTGGTACTGTTTAAAAACAGCTTGTACTTGCTGGTGGTCTTGGTGCTATCAGGGAGGTTTTGTTTTTTTTTTTGTTATAGTGGTAGGGAAAGAGCACTTCGATTTACTTTGCTCCAATTATATGTTTGAGGCCTTTGTGAGCAGCTGACAGGATAGATTTCTTTTCCCAAGCTTAAAACAATGGAGTTCAATATATAAACTTCAGAGCATTTCAGCCAGTAATTCCTACAGCAATCAAGCTGGCTTATGTTTGGACCAGCCTGGTGTTCTGGGATGTCTTATGCAGCTTTTGTTCAGACTGCTTTGCTTCATAAGTGTTGATCTTGTTTGGTTTAGGGGTTTTTGTTTGTTTTTTGTGGGGTGTTCTTGGTTTCATTTGGTTTTGGTTTTTGTTTGGGGTTTTTTTTGACAGATCTGTTCTACAGTAAGTAGCAAGCTAATGAAGTCTGCATGGACAAAGTTTTCTTGCATCTCTATCCTGTTGAAATACTATTCGGCAGACACTATGTTCTGCCCATTATCTACCAACTTTAATCTTGTGGTTGCAATTTTGTGGTGTTAGTTGGAAGCACAGTTCTCTCACCTTGCTGTGTGCACCACTGTTGCTTGTTAAAATAAGGAGCCTGCAATCTCACAAAAGCGAGAACTGGGATTTTGAAAGGAGTTGCTCAAGTAGTTGATAATCCTTAGGAAACAAAATACATAATGTATTTTTTAAATTTTAGGAAGTCTACATGTTACTGGCTTGACACAATGAAAGTCCCACAAATGGTCAAGTGAAAGATGATGAAAATTAAAGATAACAAAGTCATTATCACGGCTTAGTGTAAGCAAATTTTTTTCCCGTTTATTTAGATTTAATTTACTCAGAGCACTTGGCTTGAACCATTAGACACTTTTATATCTTTAGTGAAACATGGAACTCCAGCAAACCTAGAGTCCTTAAAAATCTACAGAATTCCTTATTCCTCTTCAAAGTTTAAAGCTCCTAAGCTCAGCATAATAAAACCCACTAACTACGTTATATGTTGAGAGACTAATTTTGCATCTTCTCATTTCCAGGAAGGATGTGAATTCAACTTGCAGGTGACCAAAAGAAAATACCAGATTACTGGTTTCCTCCCATTTGAAAAGCTTGTCATGTATCAAAGCAGCTCAGTAACTAAGAATTTGCTTAGTGTCACATGGAGAAAAAGAAGATTGCCAAGATAAACAAGACACAAGCATCCGAGCATTATAGATAAAAAATAATAGGTGAAAGCATTGCACTTCAAAATATAGGTATGTTTTACTCTGTGTTATTTGACACACAAGAATATAGGAAGTTAGAGAAGTCCAGTTCAAAAATACTGCGGCAACCTGTTTACAAAGTCACAGAGGATCTAGCAGGATCTGCCCTGTAATAATTTACTTTCATATTCTTCTCTGGTTCATAATGAAAAGCTGTCATCAAATAGTGCTGCTAATGATCCTTGCCATCATGTGTGTAAACAGCCAGTTATATAAAAGATGGCTGGAATATACTCAGTATACCAAACACCTTAGCAAGCATCTCACAAGAATTCTTGCTAAATCTGCAAAGAAGATGCTCTACAGTGTGAGGTTAGATGCACAGCCTTGTCCAGTATCATTACATGTAGAATATATGTACAAACAGTGGTATTATTTCCACAAAGATGTAAGAGATGACCAAATGATCTTCTGCCTTACTTAGAATATTAAATACATGCAGACCTTATCCCTGACACATTATCCAGAACTGTTCTTAAAACTTCTTATTGAGGGGATCCTACTGCCTCTCCAGATAGCCTGTTCCAGAGCTTAACTGTTCTTATAGTAGCAAGTGTTTTTCTAGCGTATAACCTAAATCCTCTTTGCTGTAGATTAAGCAGATTACTTCTTGCCTTCCTCCAGAGGACACAGAACAACTGATCAGTGTCCTCATTATAATAACCTTCGGTAAACTGGAAGACTCTTCTTGCCTTCCCTCAATCACCTTATCATCGAAAAAGACAGTGGCTTTGGAAACAAACCTTATTTTTCTTGCTTTCTGTTGGATATTCTCTATCCATGCTTCTTTAATTGCAGTGCCCAAAGCAGGAACCAAGCTCTCGTTAGTAACAAGTAGAGCAGAATAATTACCTCTCTTGTCTTGCATACAGTGTGTCTGATAATATACCCCAGAACGAGATTTTCTGGGTTTGGAAGTGGCATCTCAATAGTCTGTGAACCACTATAACCCCAGGTATTTTCTGCAATACTACTTACTCATTTAATTCCCCATTTCACTCACTTGTATTTGCTCTGACCTGCCTGACTGTACCTTTCTGAATGTGTCATTATGGAATTCTGTCTTATTTCAGACTCTTCCTCCCAAATTGACAAGGTACTTCTGAATACCAGAAAGCTTGCCTTTTTCCCTATCTGGCATCAGCTAAAATTTTGTGTGCATTACAATAGCACATAAGGTGCTAGTAAACCAGTTCTGTACATTTGGATGCATGACAGATTCCTGTAGGAGTATATAAGAAATGTCATTGCAGATTGACAGTAAACTGTAGTTTAAACACTGAATTTTCTCAGTCTATTACTTATGAACCTTATGGTGATCTAAACCATTTCTAGGGTGTAACCAGGTTGGTTTTTGAAGTTTATCTGCAAATTCAGCACAGAAAAGTTAAGTGTCAAGTTCCAGGCTGAGGAGGGGAGAAGTAAGAGGTCAGAGCTGGAACAATAGGGCATTAAAAGGTGACTTGATCTACGTAACATCAGGAAAAACTGGAGAAAAAGAAGATGAGACCAAGCACAAAGATTCACAAAGGTTTTCTGGAGGAAGAGGAACAGAGGAATATTAGCAGATGGTTGACAGAGACACATTTTAAGGAAGTAGGCGTGAAAAGGAATACAGTGCTCTTTAGCCAGGAATGGACCAGATTTGAAGAACAAACTAATGTGGAAAGTAGAAAGATATGGTACCAAAAGGCATCTTGCAGAATTGCAAAACATCATGAGCAAAAGCATCAGAGTGTGTTTGGGAACTAGACCCCAACTCTTGCTTAGGGAAACAGCTCCCTTTTGAATGAAAGGGAAGCAGAGAAAACAGGCCAGGACCCTCAGTGCTGTGACAGAGGGTTTCGTAATAGGAGATTGAAAGTGGGAAAGGGAGATGAAAAAGCAGATGAAGAAAAAGCACTAAGAGATGATAGATACTTGTTTATCTTCTCAAAAAACTCCCATGTCGCTCACTGTAGCAAACATGGGAATCATAGAATAGCTAGGGTTGGAAAGGACCTTAAGATCATCCAGTTCCAACCCCCTTGCCATGGGCAGGGACACCTCCCACTAAACCATGCCACCTAAGGCTCTGTCCAACCCAGCCTTGAACACAGCCAGTGATGGAGCTTTCACAACTTCCCTGGGCAACACATTTCAGTGCCTCACCACCCTTATATTAAAGAATTTCTTCCTCATATCCAATCTAAGCTTCCCCTGTTTAAGTTTTAACCCATCACCCCTTGTCCTATCACTACAGTCCCTAATAAGAGTCCCTCCTCAGCATCCCTATAGGCCCCCTTCAGATATTGGAATTGAGATGGATCATGCACAGTGTAAGCTTAAATTCTCTGACATTTTCAAAGCTGGCTTGGTAAACCAGAGATTTTAAGGAGTTTAACCCTTTAAGAGACTGCATTAGTTTTCCCTTTTTTGTCTATATAATGTGGTTAGTGATTTTTGTCGATATCAAGAGCCCTATCAGGATCATTGCCAGCAGAAGATGTGTTAGGAATTTTACTTCTATGCAAAGGGAAGAAAACCTATTGGTCAACCACTTTTTTGTGATGCAAGCCCTTCCTTTATGTGCTATCTTTCTGTTTCAGAGCAGTCTGGGATTTCCCTGTATATTTACTGTCACTTATGTTTCCTGTAATCAGGGGTGACAGCCCAGTGGGGTAAGCTAAGCCCTCTGGCGCCCATGTAACTGGATGCTTCTGTGAACAATAAGCACCTTTTAGTGCACAGTCCACAATGTCTCTCATGTGTGAATCATTCTGTTCTGCTCATGCTTCCTTCACTCTGCATCATTTTATTGCTCAAGGGCATTCGGTTGTTACTTAAAGAAGCCTACATCTTCCTTCCTTTTGATGCTTCACTGTAATTTATGCATGTTTAAGAGCTGAAAGAGTTGAATCTCAATTTCAACTCACTGAAGCCTACCTTTAGGTTGTCCTTATCTGCTTTCTGGGACACCAGTCAGCACAAATTCAGTCTCTGTGTATGATAAGTGACTAGCAGTAAGAAAGGTCAATGCTTTTCAGTCACGTACACAAAGGCACACAGACTTTTTCAAGTAAAGGAAAATAAGAGTTGGCTTTGTAAATGTTCTTGGTATGCAATTGAGGCACAAAGACATTTTGAAGAAGTGGAAAGCTTTTCTGAGCACAGACTGCGGTAGAGGTCAGTATGAGGGGTATCAGGTAAGTAAGATTTGAGGAAAACCAGGGTCTATTCAAGGAGAGGTAGTGTAGTCAGAGACTAGAATGTTTTGTTTGGTTTTGTTTTTTTCACATCTACATTTTGACTCGATGGTGTATGTCACAGGCAAATGAGCAGTAATGGGGAGAACACAGGAATAGTATGGTTCTGAGGATCTGTGTACTTCTGAATAAAGAACAAATGGTATAACTTCGGGGTAGTGCTGACTCATTTGACATTCCTGAAAATAAGCCGGAGGCAGGTACACATGGAAGCCCTGGCCAGGCTTGGCAAAACTATTACAGCTCTAAGTGAGTGGAGTCCATGTTCCAGAAAGTTGAGAACAGCATATGCTACAATGAGATACTGAGTGGGATAGATTTACACAGCTTTTAGAGCTCTCAGAGATGCTGATACATCAGCAGAACTGAGGGGTACCACAGTATCCAGATATGAGATGGAAAAAAAACCAAACCAATAAAAAAATTCTGGTTCCTTAATATTCTCAGCCTATGTTTCCAAAATTCCAGTTCCTTCCGGACTCAGGACTTAGGCTGGGTGAGCCAGTGCAAATAGAGAGCTATCTGGTTTCTCACATCGTTTTGGTAATATGGTCCACGGCAGCCATAAAGGAAAACATGTTCACTTTGGAATCTTCAGCATCAATCAGTTGAAGGATTTGGTTTTTGACCTTCACTCAGTACTGCACAATTCCCTGTCCAGGTCTGTTGAGCAATAGCTTTTCTTTCATATACATAAATATTCAAGGACTGATCATTAGCTAAAGGTATTTGTGGTACAGAGGTGCACCACAATGCTGTGGCATGAAAGCATTCCTCCTCTGGCTTTCTCCCTCTGTTCACAAATCACACCAGAAAGAGGATTTGTACATCTTCTTCTCTGAGGAAGAATAACAGCAGACTGTTCTGTGATGTAGCTTTGTGCTGCACAAGTATATATAAGTTAATGCCACACTAGCATGTGAGTTTTAAAATGCATTACAGTGTCTATGAAACTACAGGACTAAACTTTCCAAGCATCACCTAACAGTACATATTATTATTAGATTTTCTTAGTAAAGAACTCACTATCTTCCTTTTGTCTATGAAATGACCACAATATCAGCCTGACAGAGATAAATGTGTTGCTTTTTTGCTGCCAAACTGAGCTCTGACATTCTGCAATCTGAATTTGTTGTTATTACAGAGAATCAATATGTGTGGCCCCAGTTCTGATCTTCAGAACAGATAACTGTCAAAGCCTGCATTTAATTTCCTTTCAAATATTAGGCAATTTTAAAATTATCTTTGTAACAGATTACATTGCCATAAACATTATTGTTGGTAAAATAAATGAGTAATTCTTTAACTTCAACATTCTTTGTTATTTGTTTGATATTATCTAGAGGGACTGCCTTCAACCTTAACAAACTTTTATCTAGAAACATTCTGTTCTTGCACAAATGAATTTAGTGTTGACTGAAGTACACTTTTGGGACCAATGCCATGAAACTTTGTTTCTCTTAAGGCAAGTAGGGAGATGAGTTTTAGAGCTGAGAAGCATTCACTGAAGAAGTTTTTCCACCATCAAGGACTTCGAGTTCCTCTAGAACTAGTTTCTGGGTAGTACAACAGCCTCAGATGATAGAATCCATGAGAGGGTTGTATGAAAAAATCACAAGTATTTTTGGTTTATAGTTAAGTCCTTACATTCAGCTGAACATAGGGTGTGCTCCCTCTTGTTAAAACCTGGCATATTGACCATTCTAAAACATAAATGGAAGCTACTAATTTCCCCTCTGTGCCGCACAGCAGCACTATAAATATAGAGCAGTAAAAGGGCTTTCTGTTAGCTGGGGGTTTTCTGAAGAAATAGTGCCTACTTGAATATCTACTGGTGTGTTCTCAATGTAGTTATGCATCACTGTACGTTCTTTCCCCCTAGCTGGGACAGCTACCACACTTGACCACAGCATTCTGAGCAGAAGTAGAAAGTTCGACTGGAGACCAGTTGTGAGGAGATGCTCACAATGTTGGTAGAGCTTACTCTACAGAAGGATCAGCGGGGATTACATCAATCAAATACCTGACTGGAGGGAGTAAAGCAGACAGAGACAGATATTGACAGGTCAATAGGCAGGAATGGAAATACATGAAACTCAGATCTAAGCGTAAGAAAAAAACTTTCATATTGTAAGAGTAGTTGGCTACTGGAACAGGTTGCCCACAGAGATTGTGATGTCTTAATTCCTGGAGGTATTCAAAACCCAACTGCTTTAGCTTACTCAGCTTTGGGTGTTGAACTAGGTGTTCAGAGGGTACATTCTAATCTCAACTGTTCTGTGTCTCTGGGAATGATAAGAAAAGTGGTTCCTTGTAAAGCAGCTTGACAGTGAACTCCTCAGAACAACAGACAAGTTTAGAATCAAAGAAAGAATTGGTCACATTGAGATAATGTACAATTCATGCATTTTCAGTAGAAGATGGGAACTCACATTTTGCTGAAAGAAGTGTATTATGCCCCTAGGGCTAGTTGACCAAAATATATTAGGTGTAGGCTGATACATTTAATATGATGAAGCAAAGTAAAATAAAATATGATTTACACTTTATCTTGTTATTTCCTATGCTTAACTTCAAAGCCAGCTTTTTCCTTTTGCAAGCTTTTCCTGCTCTATGTACCTTAATCTTTAACTTCCTAATTTAACAAGACGCAACATAGTGTCAAATCATTTTTATGTCCAGTTTTCCTCTGTGATACTTGTTAACACTGTGAAAAATTCTGCCAGATTTGATAGGAATAATCCCCCATGTGTGAATCCCACTGAGTCAAACTCTCCTTAATTAAATCATAACAGTCCAGCTGGCCTGCTCAACTTCGCCTTAGTTGTGTCCTCTCTTACCCTTCCTGCATGCTCTTTTATTCTTATGTTTTCCTTAGTATAAAAGACAGGTGTTTCAACTGAATCTTTCTAAACACCTCTTTGCTTCCAGAAGCATACTGAATACATATGCTAATATTGTCCCAGTTCTTTTGGCATTTGCCTTGGGATTTTGCAAAGGAGGCTTTCTCATTTTACACAATTGCTTAATCATCCAAAGATCTAATTTTTTTCTTTTTTTCTTTTTTTTTTTTTCTTTCCATTCTTTCTTTTTAAGTACAGATCTGGCAAAATACCAGTTTCCTTCAGTGGGTTTTGTTTTCCAAAGCAAGAGCATCTGTTCCTGGCAAAAGATGGCTTGCCTTAATAACTGCATGTTTTTTAGTAATTTCCATGGGTGTTCTTGTTTCTCATTTTACTATAGCCAGTTGTGCTGATGTTATAGCAACTGCTGAACAGTCAGGCCACTTGGTCAAAGGCATTGCAGTCTACTCAAAACCAAACTTATTCAAAAACATACACTTGCTGATGATAAAAACAAGGCAGTAGCACAAACTTCCTTTGCGTTATGATGACCATTTAACATGTGATGTGTATAATGCAGGGTGAAACTATGAGACAGAGATCAAACTTCATAATTTTTACTCATACCTTTACTTATCTTTGTACATCTGGATAAATTAAAAGCTGAGGTTAAACCTTGAATTTTTATATTAGGGATGCTCATGTGGTTCAGTAACTGCAGCACATGCTCTTAAATTTTAGGTACTTCCCTGTAAACTTAATATTTTTCAAATAAAATTTGCAGTTGGAGAAAAGTTATTAGAAGGCAAATGATCAAGTAGGTCAAGAAGATTGATTGTTCTCTTTCGTAATCTCTATTTCTCAATTTTGCTCTAGCATATTCACAAAAAATTCTACTATAATCTATTTTAGAATGTGCTTTTATGTGGAGATTATGTTTGGACTTGCAGGGATCTATATGTAAATAAACTCCAACAGTTCTTTCGCCTTCAATTTGCACTTTCCCCTCAGTCATTTTGTGCACATGCCTAATTTTGTGTCCCTGTCCTTCTGCAGTTTCTTGCTTCATTGTTGACACACTTTTGATTTTTGTAGACTTATATCCCACCTTGTCAACTATTTCTTCCTGAGCTATATATTTTTAACTCTCTTTCCTCACATTTAATTTCCGTCAGCCCTTTTATTAGTTGTTAATATTTCTTTGGATTGGCTAAGTTTATGAACATGTTGTACTTGAGCTATCCTGCGTGATGCAGCCATCCATTTATTATAAAATGGATATTGTAGAAACAGAGAGAATACAAAGCTGTCAGATTTCCAGATGCATCTGGGAACTGTAGTTAATTAAAAATATCACAAAAGCTTCATGTCTGCTGTTTAGAAAACAGGAAGCCTGCAAGAAGTTCATGGTACAAAAGAGTACAGAGTTACAGGGGTATAGTTGAGCTTCTTATCTTTTTAATTTATAGTGGATGGTTCATAATGAAATATATGAACAAAGCAGCAAGTAGAGATGTAAGAATTTGACAAAATACACAGTTCACTTGCAGGGTACATTGCATTTTACCTCAGATTATACCAGCTAAAACCAAGGTAACAGCCTGGATGATGCACTACTTTTCAGGATGTTTCAGAAGTGATTCTTAATAATCAAAATATACTGAAAAGGAATAAATAGAAATATAGATCATAATACTATAAAAGTAGAATAATCTTTTCTGGCTAGTTTGTAGGAGTTGTAAACACCGCCCTTGAGGAAGCCCGCGTAGTGAAATATTTCAGCTTGCATGGGTAACATTAAAACCTCTTTTCTGTTTCCTTTCAGTGGGATTAATGTATTTGTGATTATACAGCATTTCAAAGGAGCAAATTTTAATCTGTTTAGTTACCACTCCACATCCCAGCCAGTTTTACCCACATCCTGATCACATTCCCTAGAAAATTCTGCTCAACTTAATACTGCAGTGAAGGGAAAAGGACTCAGGACAGACTATGGGTTTGCAAGGAGAGCCTCCTCAAAACACAAGAAAGCACTATTCCAAACCATGGGAAGTCAAACAGGCATTGCAGAAGCCAACATGAATGTGCAGCAAAGTCCTGATTGAGCTCAAGTCTGAACAACATTTGCTCAGTGATAGTGGGAATGAACTGCTCAAAAGGAATATAAAAACCCGACTTGACCATGCTGAGGTCACATTAGTGAGGCTGTCACTGAGCTGGAGTAGGAACCAGTGTGAGGATACCACAAGAAAGCCCCCAGAATTACAATGACAGCAAAAAGAAGTCTAAGGAAAAGAGCAGCCCACTGCCCAGTGGGGTGGGTGGTGTAATGACAAATGACATGACTTTCCTCTTCCAGTTAAGGCAGACTAAACTCATATTTCACTCAAAACAAGCAATGGCATAAATGCAGGCTTTAAAAATCCCATGTTTACTGTCTGACTGGAACAGGTTATACAGAGAAGCTGTGGCTGCCCCATCCCTGGCAGTGTTCAAGGCCAGGTTGGATGGGGCTTGCAGCAACCTGCTCTAGTGGAAGGTGTCCCTGCCCATGGTAGGGGGATTGGAACTAGATAAGATTTTAGGTTCTTTCCAACCCAAACCAGTCTGGGATTCTATGCTTCTGTGACAGAGCTCAGATCAACCATGTTCGTAATATAAGCAAGAAGTACGTTCTCTATTGCCAAGAAGCAACATTTCTGATAGAAGTCAGACTGTTTGCACTGTCTGGTGGATAGGTGCGACAGGGACCTAACACATCACATTGGTTTTTATGTTCTGAAAGATCATGATTTCAGAATAAACAATGGCAGATGGGGAGTAGCTGGCTACAGCCATTACAAAGGCCAGCATCTGACCCTGCAGATGCATCTTCATTAACACCTCAGTTCATACTTGTGATATGGAATGGGAAGAGCAGAGGTGGCTTTACAGATCTCAGAGGGAATATGCATATATATATATATATATATATAATATATAAGCAGAACCAAACATAGCTAGGGGATCAGCAAGACCTCTACTCTTCAAAAGACAGCTGAAATTGAAATGAGATATTTACAAAATGACAAAAACCAAAAAAAGCCAACCTATTTTTACTTAATACACACGTATGCAGTCCCTGAAGAATAGCCCAGAGATCAGTCTGTCATTTGAAAGAATCCTGTGGGAAATGGACTCACAGGAAGCAACATGCACACAGCTCTTTTGACAGAAGGAAAGGGGCTTACATGCATTTCCAAAGGTATGGAGTCAGAACTTTGTTTTATCTTTGTTTCAGTAATGCCTGTGAAAATCTCCAGTTGTCTTTATCTTTAGGAGGAGCACAAAGAAGAGTAAAAACCTAATTCCTGGAGAATCTGAGTGTTAATTTAAAGATTAGATTATTTTGAAAGCTAATAGTTACGAAAGCTAAGAGATTAGGAATCAAATGTGGAGAGACTAAATACAGAAGACATGGTATTGACCTAGAGCATGTTAGGTACCGACGGCTATAATTTGCAGATGCAAGGTGAATTTTGTTATCATCTATGTGCTCTGTGTATGGCGTGCACTGCTTATTGGTACCCGCTGCTTTGGGCAATGGGGCTGCTGATTTGTTACAGAATTACAAACTCTCTTTTGAAAGACCCCACCTATTGACTTGAAGGTATCAAATAAGAGGTATGCTTTGATCATGTTCTTTTGCTGTTGTAAATTGTACTTGATTCCCTACTTTCACTTCTTTAAACTTCTGAATCATAACAGGGACATGTTAAAAAGCCATCTAATAGATACCTGTTCATCAGAGTCTGATCAAGCCACCCATAATTTCACAACAGGAAGTTGGAGACTGGAGTTTTTCAGTCTCTGCATCTTGTTCTGTAGACCATCTATCACTCCCACTGTTCCTCTGTGAACTACCAACATTTTTGAAGTGCACACATGGAGACAACTATATGTTTCTACAAAAAAATTGCTGTGTTTCTACTTAGTGTTCTTCTGTAATAATCCATGTGTTGCATTAGCTTTCCCAGAGGTGTTCAAGATATCGCCTACAGAAATTTTCTGTCTGTCCAAAGCCAACATTTTCTGAAGCACTGCCTACAGACAGGTCTCTGCATATGGTTCTTTGATCCTGAAGGAATAACGTTGTGTTTTATTGTATTAAAAAGTGCCTTGCTGTGCCATAGCATGCATTCCACAGCTCTGTGAACTAATCATTGGCTTTCTTGTTTATCAATATTTTATATAGTTTGAAAACTTTACAAGAACAAATATGTTTACACTATCATTTTTTTCTCCATATAATTGCAAAAGATGACTCTATAAAAAAGCACAAAAGAAAGTCTTTGTAGGACATTACTAGTATAATTGGAATTATTTGATACAGCCAGATTAATTGCAGTGAGACTATCAGTTTGACAAATTCAATTCAGTATCTGCCATTCCAATTTTCCATGGTGCTCTTGTTTTAAATTTTTTGTCTGAACGTTAGAAGAATAAAGCCAGAATTCTCACAAAAGTCTGATTATATATCAGCATTACAGTCTCAGATATCGTTTATATTTATAATCTTGTCAGAGAAAGATACCAAATCTCTTTGACATAATCTGCTTCCCATTAAGTTGTGCTCTCCTCATTAGACTTGAGATGAGTTTAAACTGTTGCCACACAATGACAGGACTATCTAGGTTCTTCTACTCTTCCTGCTTTCTAGTAGCAAATAGGAATTGGGCGCTTAACTTGTTCACTTCTTCCCAATGGCTGGAAACACTGCTTTTCTCTTGCTTGTGATTTTTGCTGCATGTTTACCCTTGCGTCCAAGTCCAACAATTGTGTTTTAGAAATAACAAGTTAAATCCTTTACGTCCGAGTTGGCAGCCAGTACTGTATGCACAGAGGACTGGAAGATGTTAGAGCTCTGTTCAAGACCCCTGTCCTTCTGACGCTGAAGACAAGGCCAGCTGTCCTGTATATATACACACACACTACATTGTGCTGTGTTTCATCTTGAATAGGACCAGGGACCTCTACTGAAGCACTGATTGGTGCTGTGTTTCACCTTGAATAGCACTAGGGACTTCTACTGAAGAACTGAATGTCACTCAGTGTACTCACTCTGATAACAAAAGTAACAAGAAAGGAAACGACAAAAATTAGATAAACAAAATTTTAAGAAGCAAAAGAGTCTTAAGAATTTAGGAAATTACTACCTCATTAAAAATCATATTTCTATATAATAGAAATATATGTTATATATATCTATATATGTTCTATCTAATATAATATCTATATATGTTATAGATATACATACATTTAGGGATGTTTACAATGTCAATTCAGAAATCTTCAGTAGAGTGTCAGGATTTTTTTCCCATGGACGAGGAAACCAGTACCTGCAGTCCTCTGAAAGGTCCTCAGTGCCTGTCACTGTTTCACTTAGTGACAAAAGAGTCATTTTCCAAGCTTCATCTTATTCTTAACTAAGTATAATTTCACACATTTTATTTCAGAGGCAAGTGCAAATGTCTCTCTGGTAGGAAAGGTCTCTTCTTCCTTCCCTCCCACCCCAATTTGATATAAAACTTCAAACAATGCATGAAGAGCATTTGTAAGAACAGTACTTGGGCATTTTAAAGAAATCCATTTGATCATTCATACCAAGTCTATTTGAATATTCAAGTCAATTGGTAGATATACCTGCCCAGGGTTTCTGTGTGTTTGTTTGCTTGCTTGAGGGTTTTTTTGGGGAAAAAAGTTTTCTGATTTCACCATTTGTTTTCAGCTCCAGCATTTTATTCTTAGGGGAAGCTTTAGGGTTTTCATTGATTCACCTATGGTAACACAGTTCTGACATTTCCTTCTTATTTCTCTTGAGGACCCATTGCTTGTTATCTGCCTGGCATTTTTAAGTGTCTTCTCTTTTCTGGACAACATTTCATTATACCTCTGAATCATCATCTTAGTACAAAGCAAAGCTCTCCTGAAAGCCCTAGAAATTTCCTACAACAAATGCAAGGTACATTATGTGATGCATCTTCTATTCAGTGGATTCTCTGAGCAGACTGTACTTACTGGTATTGACCTTGTAATGGGGTTGTGATAGTCCATATATATCTGGCTAAAATTTATGTCCAGTATTACGGTAACTGCTCCTATATGCTATGCATTGTGGTAATGTTACAGATAGTTTTCAGGTTATTGACAAACTTGACAACAGTTGGGTGGCCTCTGTGTAACAGCAGGAAGTAGTAGTGTGTTTGAGAATCTGTTATCTGTTTCCTAAAATAATTATCTGTTCTGAAAGATAGTGTAAAGCAGAAGTTGTCTAGAAGAGGCTGCAAGGATTTATAGATCTGTATGATTATTTTGTGTCCCTTAGAATTTGTAACTTTTCCCCTCAACTTGGATTTCTTTGTTGTTGGCTTTTTTTTTTCCTATTTTGTTGTTTTTGTTTTGAAAAATAGTGAATTAGTTTCTCAGCCTTACCACATAGCTGCTCCTCCAATCCACCTTTTATTGTTGGTACTAGGCATTGCTGGTTTTCTCCCTTTCAGCACATTGGGACTTGTGGAAGCTGTATTGTCAGCCAGCTGTGACTCACTGTTCTGAACCTGGAGGGATTTGAGCCATCAGTGAGGCAAGGAGAAAAGCAAACAAGTTAAAAATCTTGGATTCACAGAGGCAATATCGATTGGTTTGTCTGAATCTATGTAAATTAAAAGAATTGATAGGCTATTATCATATTTGTTTTTCTGTAATTATTCTTCTGTAGTTTACCTTTAGGCAAGACTTCCTTGTAGAAAATTTTTGCTGTATCTTCATGATGCTGAAACTCTATTATCTGCACAGTTCAACTGTGCAATTGATCTTGATTTTTCTGTTGCTCTGCTCATGACGTATGTATGAAGGTTACATACAAAGCAAGAATCACTACAGAGGTTTATTCTGTTCAGCTTAAATGGTTTACCAAATAGTTTATCTGGTGTCTTTCTGTTACATGCATTTATTAGAAAGTATTAATAAACAAAGAGACTGGATACCCAGGAGTCTCTTGGTTTAAATTTTTATGTAAAAGTAACTTATATTCCATCTACTGAACAACATTGTAATGAACATTTATGTCTTCCTGTTGCTGTATCAAATATCCTGGTTTTACTCTCATAATACCAAATGATTATATATTGGGCACAGAGTGGAGTTTTCCGTATGTTCAAAAGGATACAAGTTTAAATCGAGTTTGGCATTAGAAAGTTCAACTTAAGGGACGTGCTTTTTATTCTCACAAGCAGACGCTATTAATTCTTAATCTCTCTGAGAGCCACCCATGACTCTGTACCAGGTGCAGGGAAATGATTTTTGAGCATTTCTTTCTTTTGCTGCCTTGATTGATGAAGCAAGAAACAGAATGAAGTGTATGACAGAAAAAAATAATGAAGCAAAGAGATACTGATCTAGTTGTTGGCTACTGTCTACAAATGAATATAATGTATGTTTTGAAAGGAAGGCCAAGAATCACTCCAGTCCCACACCAAAGTTGCTGTCATCCAATATCCAGAGATGAGTTTGAACCTTTTTAGGCAGAGTTTAACTTTGAAACCTTAACCATAAGCTGGTGTTAAAGAAAAAGGAGATCATACAATCTTTTTCTCCATTTTGGAGTTTCAAAAGAAAGTGCTGTTCTCTGCCTAGCAGCACCACAGTTTGCATAGGTTCTGCACAAAGTCTGTCCTTTAAATGCCAACTGAACCAAATCTCTTTGGGAAGACAGACATGGCATCACAAACTTCTGAATCCCATTTGGGCACCCAGCGATAAAACCAAGGTGCCTGCTAATGTCAGGACACATCTGCACATGCAGAGGCAGAAATCTGTGGGCTGATAGAACTCTAGAGGTAGAGGCTAATGCTCCTCAGCAGTGTGTCTCTGAGTTCTCTGTCTCTGAGGAGACAGAGCAGGGCTTTCAGGATTACACTTCAAATACTATGTCCTTAATTTCCAGTTAAATAGTCTTTAATCATTTGGCCTTTAGGACTAGTCCTAACTACACATATAACAATTGGTGAAGTTTAGACACATGTTTTCTATATCTGTATTTTTTTTCAACAGTGGAAATGTTATGTACCTGCTTAGTTAGGCGTATACTAATCCATTTTCTTGTAACACAATACAGAACATGGCTCAGTTATATTTCAGATATCTTAGAGGACTTCAGGACTAAACTGTACAGGCCAAATAAAATAATAAATTCATCTTCAGCAGAAATTAAATACTGTAAAGTGCAGGCACAAAAACTTTTTGCACATTAAGGTAAGTAAGACAAAACCTATTTTGCTTACTGCAGTGCATTACATGCTTGCTTATCAAAAACCAGATTTGCTTACTGTGGCTTGTCTGGACCTTCTTTATCAAACACCTCCACATCACTAATCTTATTTTAAAATCTTGGATTAAACTTTAAAAGTTGTATTTTCTTTAAGGTATTTTAAATTAATAAATCAGTCACGGAAAAAAACTGTAAATTTACCCTCAAATTGAAGTGTGTGATTAGGAATATCATATATATGTATATGTATCTATATATGAATTCTTGACAACTGTCTCTCTAAATAGGTGTCTGTATTCCACTTTCTTTGTCTTCTGTCAAGATTAAAATGGAAGATAAGTATGTAGTAACGAATCTGGACAAAATTCTTTAAGCATATTTAAAACGATATGAATATATTCTGCATTAGAGATACACTTGCATGACAGGGAAGTTAAATCCTTCAGCCCTGGTGTCTCCTCCATCAATCCCTGATTCCTGGGGTTTAAGCTGGCTGCTGTCCTCACTTGACCTGTACTCCCAGTGCTGGGGGAACCAGTGTACTGCTATTTAATTTTTGACCTGTGGCAAGGATAGAAAGCCAGTGCTAGGAACACCAAGGAATAAACCAATCTCCATGGCTGCTCCATGACCAATATGCCCTCCCAAACCTAGCTCAGGCCAGAGTACTGTGTTCCCCCTCACAATCTCACCATCTCACTATTGATCTCCGAACTCCTCCTTCCCTGCAGCCATCTGCTTTGAGTTTCAACTCTCTCGATCTGAGCTTGTTTCCCTGGGTCTGAGTGTGTGCTCCTTTCCCTATGCACTGAGAAGCACAACAGGAGCCAGCTGCCCAGGATGCTGATGCGGATGAATGGATGGACAGATAGACAGATAACAGATGGATGGGTGGGTAGGTAAATAGATGGATAGATAAATGGGTAGATAGATTAGAGAGATAATAGAGACCTGCCTGTCTTTGGTCCTTGCCGAGCCGAGCTCGGGAAGCTGCCTGACTGCTTCCAGCCCTGCTTCTGCCGCTCCCTCCCGTGGCTGGCGGAGCCGCCGCTGGTTTGTTTCCGCGGCGGCGGCTGCCCTCCGCTGGCACGGAGAGGGGATTGCCACAGCGGTTCAGGGCCCACTGCCCCGCCTTCTACCTTGGGCCGAGCTTCGGGCAGGGGAGTTTTGTCCGACTTACTGTTGGACAGAACGACTGCTTTGAAGTGATCTCAAGTGCTGCCCAAGCCTCATCACCATGTTGGATGGGCTTGAGCAGATAATATTTTTATATGTGACAGTGCTCATTGACTGCAGATCGTTTTCTAATAGCCTTTACCATCACTGATCCTTCTTGCCTCCCCCTTCTTGCCTCCCCCTTCTTGCCTCCCCCTTCTTTCCCCTTTTCCTTCATAGTTTTCCCCTGTTTGGTTGTTTGGGGTTTTTTTTCTGTTTGGTTTTTTTTTTGGTCTTTTTTCCCTGTTTGGTTTGGTTTGGTTTTGCTCCACCCCCGCATCCCCATCCCTCCCCCAATTTGTGAACCCAGAAGTAGAAGAATCTAGGCATCAGAGGTGTGCTGTACTTGTCCAGGTATAAACTCTTTGGAAAGTAAATTACCTGTCATGGACCTTCAGCAGTACCTGATAAATACATTGCTTTTATAACTATTTGCCGTATAATTATTCACTAGGAACTGTGTGTGTGCATCTATCTTTAAGCTGCTGTTCAGTTCTTCATCGCAAGTGTGTCCGCTCTGTTAGTAAACATGACACTGATATAAATACATGCCTGTTGGCTAAACAATGATTAAACCCTTTCTGGATTTCTCCCCACAGGATAGATGGTCTCTGTCCTTTAAAGTCTCCTTTCTTTCAGAGTATCTACATGTCCCTTGTCAGCAGTACCAAACATGTCAAAACATCATTTGATGGAAAGATGCCTTTCCACAGCTCAGCCTTGCCAAGGTAAGCCAGGTGAAACAAATAAAATAGTCAAGACACAAGGGTATGTTAGGGTACTGAGAGCCTGGACTTCACCACATTGTGTAAAAGATCTCCCAGGAATTTCACTGGTCTCCCTACATTTCTGGGAATAGTTTAGTTGTGTCAGAGACACAAGGGTCATTCTGTGATCCCACAGAGTTCCTGGCTGGAAGTCACTCCTGAAATGTGAGAGAAAGGGATCTGCAGCTGAGGGCAGAGGGTGTTAAACAGAGGGCATAAAAGCCTTTGCTTCCAAGTATGCTCCCACAAAAGGATGTCTCTGCAACTTCTGTAAAGCATAGGCCAGATTTCTCATGTTGGGGTTATGTAGTCCTTACCATTTAGCTGCATTTGGTTTATGAACAGTGCCGTCCACCTTAGTTAAACTGCTGGACTGGTCACTGTGACTTCAGAAGCACTAAGCATGAAGTGGGGGGTGATCTGCTCATCTTGACCTATTCCTCTGTTCACCTACGACATGAATAAACGTGACAACATTTGATTGCTTTTATTCCTGTGAAAACCTCAGTTCAGAAGCTCTGTTTTCCTTCCAGGCAGTGATCTTGCTGGCTGTGAAGCTTGAATCGGTTCTCCATTGATCTCCCTTTAGGCAGCACTGGGCCAAGTGTTTCCACCTTCTATGTATGTTCATGCCATCCAAGGGTTACAGGATTGGGAACTTGGTTTGAAGATGGGCCAAACCTGACATCAGGAAACAGGAAGTAGGGCACTGATGTTTGCTTTCTCTGGTCACTCCATCCTGTTAAACTGAGATAATAGGGTTCTTTCTTGGTTTGCTGCTACCTTCTGATAATTTTCTTGCTCCCAAGTTGGAATAGATGCATTTTGAGGGAGAAATATGGAAAAGAGGATATGTAGGTCATAAATCAGACACTGAGAATGGGGGAGGGACAGGCAGATGCTTGAAGAACTGTATCTCCACCTTTCTCTTACCTTCCTCTCCTAAGTGGTTCATTTATTCCTTCTTTATGTCTATGGGCTCCTTTTTGATCCATGCTTTGATTTCAAACAGCTTCTACTGCCCTTTTCACTCTGGCCAATTGGATACCACTTGCTCTTTACTAAAAGGCCCATTTTGATTCTTTTCTTACAGGTGCTACACCAAACCAGCTCATCCTCAGATGCCTTGAGGATGGATTCTACATGCATTTTTCTGTCCTTACCCTCCCTGATCAGCCTTGTCAATCAAATAGAATGCCTGTTCTCTCTTCACCCCTTTTGCATAGCACTTTTCTCTCCTCTAAACACTGCTATCCCTCCTTCTGCTCATTCTTTCTTTCTTTCCCTTCTAAATCTGCTTCCAAGCTTGATCCCTTTTTCTCTCATCAGATGACTGGCTAAACTTCTAAAATTAGCTTGTCTAAGGCTAACCTCTCCCTGTATCCTTTTCTTCCTGGCCTGTCCATTGAAGACCAAATATGTTATATCTATGTTAAGAACAGCATACAGTCTGGCTTTTTCTCACTTCCTTATTGTATCGCTCAACCTTTTTCCTTCAAGCACTTCTAATCATTATGTTCACATAGCCAGTTGTAGAAACATTTCTTCCCAAGCTGAAAATTTCTTGCGTGAAATGCCTGCATGGCAATTCTATCCCTGAAGTTTCTTTATGAAGGCTATCCAAATATCACTGAGAAAATCATCTTATTCTCTGCTACTTCATGGAAAGCACATAGAAAGCCAAGATTATTCACACAGTGAACTTGAATAGCCCAACAACCTTGTACTGCTTGACTTTTCATGGTGAGACTTTCCAATTTAATCTGTCTCCTCTCACTCAACTGGAACAGCCACTGCAGAAAACTGGGAAGGGTGTCTCAGGAGAAATTGGACACAAGAACATGAAAATAAAAAGGTCAGTAGATGACATTTTCCCCCACAAAATACATCATCTTAGAGCTAAAAATTAAAATTTGATTTGTGGTCCATTTGAGAGCTCAAACAAAAGAAAACACACAGGTTTAGGGACTTAGGCAGAAAATTGCTGACTATTTGGTCTAGGAATGAGGTTGAGGATGGAAAAATTAGATCCCACTAAACACAAAGTTTATGAAGATGAGAATAATTACTTGGTTTCAAGAGGCATTTGTAACAGCAAAGTGTTGAAGCTGAGAGGATTTATTTTTAAATGAGAAGTACTGAGAATGTCATGTCTAGAGAGAAGAGAGCAAGAATTTGTTCCCTTCAAAAGTTGTAGGATGGAAAGGGCTTGGGTAGAGATCTGGCAGGTATCTTCTCTCCAGCATTATTTTTGGAGATTGGAGAGTACAGAATGTCTCTGAGAAGATTTATGGACCCAGACTTTTGAAGCAGGGAATTTCTCTTTATATGTCGAAGTTGGAAGGTATGAAGGAGAGATTTTAGAGCAGATAACCTTACAAAGTGATGTTAGTAGAAAATAAGTACTACTACTGAGGAGGAAATGTGGGCCCCATTTTGTCCAAGGAGATGCAGCAGCATTTCTTCCTCAATCAAAACACCAGAGTCCTGATAGTGAAGGAGCTGTTGGACAAAAAGGACATGTGGATTTTCCTGGAGAGTGATAGTTGCACATTTTTCTTTGAGATATTCTTTGAAAATCCATTGCAGCTGATCCAAGGGACAGTGGATGTTAGTGCGCTATTAATGCTGAATTGACTATTAACTTCAGCTTACTTTAGGAGAGGACATACAACACCTGGAGATCCCCTTGTGAAACAGACAATATTCAAAACTCTGAGCCTCCTGCAAGCAGCCTATGCCTGAAAAATCCTCAATCTTGTCTCTGGCTTCTGAGAAGTGTATTGCAAAACACATGAGCAGTACCTACTACAATTACCCATAGCTTGCATCTTTGCTAAGCGCATTCGCTGACAGGTTTGTATAGGATGCCTTCTAAACATTTCATACTTACCTGAATTATTAGAGCCAAACCAAACGCCTTGACAGCTACTAAGAAAGTACGTTTATTTGCCAAAGACTTCAGGTGCGAAACGTGCTCATAATTTATCCTAGGGGCGGCCAGAACCTTAACGCAGGAGGCTGGTGCAGCTCCTGCGCTGGACGCCCAGTGCCGCTGCTGGCCAGCTCTGGGCGGGGGCTCCCAAGCAGGGAGGGGCCAGCGAGATGCTGCGCAGCTGACATCAGCCGAGAATCCAGCCGAAATGCCCTGGCTGTACTGGAATACGCCTTAGTTCAAAGCTTTTTCAAGGGATGTGGTGGGAATTGCTGCATCGAGAACCGGCTGGAAACATCAAGAGCACAAAGCAGAACCGGGAAGGAGAAGGAGGGAGAGTCTCCCAGGTCCAGCCCTGGGGAATTCGGAAGCATTTCGCCGCGGGTCTGGAGTGACTCAAGCAGAGCCCGTTGGTTGGTAAGCACCGACTTAACACCGATAGAAAGTATTGTTTATATTTAACGGAATGATGGAGAAAGCATTAACTGGAATAAATGCAGAGAGAGGAGGACGGCTTTGCCCTCGGAAAATGAACCATAATCCGGAGCTGTACCAGCGGGATTTACAGTAAAATAGGCAGCCAGCAGGTTGGGAACGTTTGCTTCTAGCTGAGAGCTCAGGGCAGCCATTTTCATAGGAGAGCTGGAAATTCAAGCGCCGAGTGCTGGAGGAGAGAACAGAAACCAGTCCTGGAGCTGGCTGGGGACGAGAGGACGGAAATGATAGTCCCTGTTTGCATGTGGATTTGGAAAACACAGGGACTCGGGGAAGCATCTGTGCTTTCGATCTGCAGGCAAGGACTCTTCGCGAGCGAGGCTGTCCTCGGAGTGTGCTGGAGGTGGAAAGATTCCCGGGATGGGGAAAAAGCCTTTACCCAGGAGAGCAACCAAATTTGCCATGGGGCCTCTGAGAGTTCGCTTGGTGGATCTGGATTCCCAGCTAGAAGACCATCAGAAAGAAACTGAAATTGCTCAGGCTGCAGAAGTGCAGTGGAATCTTCATTCAGAAACACCGAGCTCTGAAATGCAGAGATACACCAGGAACTGAGCAGAGTATATTGCAGTACCTCTTTTCTAGCATAAAGATGTAAATCTCAGGGTAAAGAAAAGCGACAGTTTTTCACTATTTTAAACTACCTTCTTAGGATAAAGGTGTTATCACCAAACCAAGAAAAGAGGAAGTCTACAACATGCTCCAGGAGATAAGTATATTCTCTGACACCTTTATGCACAATTTTATTGTGGCTATAGTTCCTTATAGTGTGTCTTAAAACACAGTGAACTGTTGTCTGGCAGCATACGTACTTTTTTTTTTTTTTTTTTTCCCCAGTTAAACACATCTATTTTATTGTTGTGACCCAATGGAAAATACCAGCATCCATCCAAAATCGAGCAGGGCATGGTAAATGACCCTCTTTATTTGGTATTTCTCGAGAAGATGAGCTTCAGTCTGTCGTGGTTTAAGCCCAGACTGTAAGTCAGAGCCATGCAGCCGCTCACTCACTCCCCCTCTTCTTCCTCTCCCCTCTCCTGGAGGGATGGGGAGGAGAATCGAAAGAATGTAATTCCTACAGGTTGAGATAAGAACAGTCCAGTAACTAAGCTATAACACAAAACCTCTACTGCTACCACCAATAATAATAATTATTATAAGGGAAGTAACAAGGGAAGAGAATACAACTGCTCACCACCTGCTGACTGATGCCCAGCCCGACCTGAGCAGCGATCTAGCCCTTCCGGGTAACTCCCCCCCAGTTTATATACTGGGCATGGCGTTCTGTGGTATGAAATACTCTTTTGGCTAGTCTGGGTCAGCTGTCCTATCCCTGCTTCCTCTTGGCTTTCCTGCCCTCTGGCAGAGCATGAGACTGAGAAAGTCTTTGGTCAGAGCAAAAATTACTTAGCAACAACTAAACCCATCAGTGGTATCAGCGTTGTCCCCAGGCGGAAAGTCAAAAACACAGCACTGCACCAGCTACAAAGGAGAAAAATTACTGCTACTGCTGAACCCAGGACACAGCCTAAGAGCAGGATCTTCTGATGTGCAAAGGAATTACTCTAGCCAAGAGCTCGGTTAAGGATCGCTGTTCCTCTTACACCCTTCTACATCGGAAGTGGAAGGGCATCATTCCCCTTTTGAAATGAGGCGAGTAACAATTGCCAGGTTATTGCTGAGAGGGTGGGAAGTGTCTGTGGAAGCTCTTTCCTGCTTGTGTCTGTTCCAAAGATTAGGTTATGTGGAAGCAAAACTACCTTCCTCTATCTGGAGTGCCAAGAGCTGAGCAGGAGCACTGGCAAGGGCACAAAGCAAATGGATTCCAAGTATCACTGTTTATTTTTGCATGGCACGAAGGAAGAGACAAGCCACGTTCCAACACATCTACTGCTGTATTTGATATATATATGGTTTTACATCAAGCTTCTTTGCTGGTGAGAATAATATCAACTCAAGAGATGGACATGGACATGTCCTTGGGAGGGAAGAAGGAAGATAGAGCTGACCTGAACCTTGATGCAAATTATCCTTTTCAATTCTATTACCCTCACAAGTCAAATGGGAGTAAGAAGAAATCACAAAAGATGGCTACACCTGTGCAAAATCCTAATAGCTAAAAATGTAGTCAAAATTCTGCATTCTCCTACTGATACAGTCACGAAGTTTTGATTTTAAAACAAATAAAGGCATCAGTGAATTTCTAGGGCTTCATCTGGCGACCATTGCTGGAGAGTGGCAGCCCTTTTAGAAAACAAAAACTGAAGCGGAAACACCTAGGAAATTAAAGGAAAGGTGTAAAAAACAAGGAGGTCGGAATACTTTCCATATATACAAAAAGAATCAGCGTACCAGCCGTACATAGCGTGGGCCTTTCCCGGAGCTCGCCGCTGCGTCTCTGTGGTTTCTGGTTGAACCTCTCGTGATTTACAGTTGAATGGTTCTTTTAATTGAGTCATTAGATGCCTGGTCGTTGCCATTATCCCTTTTAGCTCCTGGTCATTAGCTTTTGGGTGTTAGAGGGTTTAATTTATGAGCTCTCCTATTTCCTTGCGTTTTGTATTAAATAGCTGTAGGCCGTGTATCCTTACACAGGGAGAGGAGTTCAGGTTTGACGTCTGAGTAGAGGAACCTTTAAAGTATTCCTAAGCCTGTAGGGTAGCAGTAGAAGAGAAAGGACTGTACACCGTCTTATGAAGACAGCCGGAGAGAATTGGGTTGTTCAGCCTGAAGAAGTCACTCTCGGGAAGACCTTAGAGTAGCTTCCAGTGCCTAAAGGGTCCTACAAGAAATATGGAGAGTATCTTTTTATAAGGGCATGTAAGGATAGGACAATGGGTAATGGCTTTAAAGAGGGGAAATTTAGATTAGATAGTAGGAAACAAATCTTCACTGGGAAGGCGGTGAGAGACTGACGGACGTTGCCTAGAGAAGCTGTGGCTGCCCCATCCCTGCCAGTGTTTAGGCAATCCAAAAGCTGCGTGTGAAGAGTTCGTGGGTGTGAGCTGGGAAAATGATACCCAGAGCATGCAGGGAAGAAGCCGGCTTCCAAGAGAGCATTTACACTGAGCTCGTTGGCTTCGTTTTGGCAGGGAGGCTGCAGAATCAGGCGGCAAGATCCGAGCCAGCAGGTCTGCCCCGACCAGGACAGAGGACGGACTATTCCCCCTTACGACGCTGGGTGGGGATGTTGCCCACGGACCTGCAGGTTCCGCTACCCACTCCGGGTTTGCAGGCACAGGGAGACAAAAAAAGCCGTAGGAGCTACTCGGGAAGGGCTGCGCGGCGCAGAGCTGGGGTGCTCGGGGGCTTTCAAATCCCACAACCCCGGGATTCCTGACAAACACCGCTCTGTCTCGGACGCTGCTTAAAAATGCTGGGAATCACGGAGGACGGTGGATGGCTTTTCTGGAGGGTAATGGCGTGCGCGATACGGAACAGAGACAGCAAGAGGCAAGTTATTTTTTTTTTCATGTGCTTTTCCGTGTATCAGAGTGGAGCCGAAACCCTCCGCTATTCTCTGCCGGAGGAAGTGGAGAGAGACTCCTTTGTTGCCGATATTGCAAAGGATCTGGGGGTTTCTCCGAGCCAGCTTGTGGCTCGCAACGCCCGTGTTGTATCCGAGGGGAACGAGAAGCTTTTCCGCCTTAATCAAAACACCGGAGTCCTAACGGCAAAGGAGTCTCTGGACAGAGAGGAGATCTGTCCGCAGAGTGACACCTGCATGATCTTCTTTAAGATATTCCTTGAAAATCCGCTGCAGCTGGTCCGAGGGGAGGTGGAGATTCTTGACGTGAACGACAACTCCCCCGTGTTCCCGGAGAAAGAGATGGTTTTAGAGATTCTGGAAACGGCATCCCCTGGGTCCCGTTTCCCTCTGGAAAGTGCCCAAGACCAGGACGTGGGCAGTAACGGCTTGCAGAACTACAGCCTTGGATCAAATTCACATTTCTCCGTCGCTCTGGAAACGGGGAAAAATGGAATGAAATATGCTGAGCTCGTCCTACATCGCCAGCTGGACCGCGAAGAGCAGCGAGAGATGAATTTATTTATCACGGCCACCGACGGGGGCTCGCCACCCAGGTCGGGTACGGCTCAGGTCCGGATCTTGGTGATGGATGCCAATGACAACATCCCGGTCTTCGGACGGGAAGTCTACGAGGTGCGCGTGGCCGAGAACAGCCCTCTGGAGCAGCTGGTGGTCAGAGTGAAGGCCGGGGATCCCGACGAAGGGTCCTACGGGAAAGTGCGGTACACCTTCACCCAGACATCAGAGAGGTCCCGGCAGCTCTTCGACCTGAACCCTGCCACCGGGGAGATACGGGTGGCGGGCAACCTGGATTTCGAGGAAGCGAAAACCCACGAGATGGTGGTAAAAGCAACTGACGGCGGGGGGCTGTCGGCGCATTGCAAAGTGCAGGTGGAGATCCTGGATTTGAATGACAATGCTCCTGAGATAACTCTCACCTCCCTCACAGCCTCCATCCCCGAGGCCGCCCCGCCTCACACCGTGGTCGCCCTTTTCAGTGTGCGGGACCGGGACTCCGGGGACAACGGCAGGACCGAGTGCTCTATCGATGGGGACTTGCCCTTCAGTCTCACTCCGACTTTTGATAATTACTATGAACTGAGAACAAACGCGGCCCTGGACAGGGAGAGGACAGCAGAATACAACATCACCATCACTGCCACGGACTGGGGCACGACGCGGCTCAGCTCCCAGAAAAAACTCTTTGTCCAGATATCGGACGTGAACGACAATTCCCCAGAGTTCACACAGGGGATTTACACCATGTCGGTCACGGAGAACAACAGCCCCATGCTCCGGATAGGCAGCGTGAACGCCACGGACGCCGACGCGGGAAACAACGCCCGCATAAACTACGCTCTGGTGCTGCAGGAGGGCAAAGAGAAGCCCGTTGTGTCGGTTAACTCTGAAAACGGGGATGTTTATATCCTCCGCCCGATGGACTACGAGGAGGCACGCACCTTCGAGGTCGTGGTACGCGCTACTGACGGCGGTTCGCCGCCGCTCAGCACCCAGACGGTGCTGCGCGTGGTAGTGCGGGACGAAAATGACAACGCACCTGTAGTGCTGCACCCATCTCCCGATAGCAGTGCGGCGAGGGGTGAGCTGGTGCCGCGCTGGGCTCGGGCGGGCTACCTGGTGGCCAAGGTGGTGGCGGTGGACGCGGACGCAGGGCAGAACGCTTGGCTGTCTTACGAGATGGCAAAGGCAACGGAGCCGGCGCTGTTCCGCGTGGGGCTGCACAACGGCGAGGTGCGCACTGTGCGGGCCGTGTCGGAGAGGGACGCTTCCCGGCAGAGGCTGGTCGTGCTGGTGCGGGACCAGGGGCAGCCGCCGCGTTCAGCCACTGCCACTCTCGGCATCACCCTCGTGGACGGCTTCTCCGATGCCCATTTGCGCGTGAGCGAGGAGATGCCAGCCTCTGAGCCAGATGAACCGCTGACCCTGTACCTTATTGCCTCCCTGGCCTGCGTGTCGGCGCTGTTCCTGGCCACCGCCGTGGCAGCCGTGGCCATGAAGGTACGGCGGGCTAGGCAGAGTGGGTCGGAGTCCTTGCCCACGTTTCCAAATGCTGCCACAGATAGCAACGAGGGCTCCCTGCCCCGGAGCTACCTCTACGACGTCTGCTTCGCCACCGGGACAGTCAACAGCGAGTTTCGGTTCCTAAGGCCCCTCTTGCCCTGCTTCCCCGCCGGGCTGCCCGCCGGCCAGGGCGGACAGCGGAGCTCGGTGTGCTCGCAAGACGCGGCTGTCCCCGGAGAGGGCTGCGACTGGTCTGCGCAGGTGAGGGACCTGGCGACGCTGAAACGACGGGGGGGAGCGGGGAGGGAGCAGTGCTGCGGCAAGGTGTGAGGGTATCAGCCCTGGCAGTAAGGACCATCAATGTTAAGGAGCTGGTGCTCCCCAAGTGTTGAATAACCGCGCCTCTCTGCGCCTAGCTCTGTGCTCTGAGCATTAGTGTTAGATCAAGTCTGGTGGGCTTGATCTGTGGGATCATAGAAGGGGCAGGTGGACCAAGAGAATATGAGATGCAGACGCATGGAATTGTGACCCACGCAGTGGGTCCTGTCCACGCACTGTGTAGAGCCGATAGAGACCCAGAGCAGGAAGGACACACCTCCTTGAGACACGTCCGGTAGCACCGGGAATGCAGTGGTCCTGTCCGGAGTCAGCAGGGACTGCGAGGACAGCGGTGTGAAGGGGTGTCACATAGCTAATTATGTCCCCTGCACTGGTGTTAGGCGCTGGTGCTGGGCGCTGCCAAGTGCTGTTCACCAGGGTGGTGGCAATGCCGAATTTGGGCTGTCTGATAAGGTGCTGGAGGCCACGGAGGTGGGGACCTCTGCCATTGAATTCCCTTACCTTTTTTGTGGCTTGCACCAATAGCGCTGTCCAGAAAAATACTGTTTTCTGGACTTTAAAATGCAACCTCACAACCTTTTCCTGACCTTGCTGGTGCTCTCAGACATTACCAGCTGTCAGGGTTGCTGTGAACACAGAATGAGTCATGTCTGAGGCATCCATTAACCTTCGGATGTTCAAAGAACATTGGGGAGATGAGAGGTGATAGTTGAAGCAATTCCTTCTCACTCTCCAATGAAGCCCAAGTCACAGAATAGCTAAGGTTGGAAAGGACTTAAGTCCCCTCTACTTATGGGATTACTAGTTTCTGGGGATCCATCTAGCACTTCACAATGGACCGGAGCATGAACATATATGAGGCTGAGGACCTCATAAATGTTTAAAGACCCACAAACCCGCAATTTCCGTTTACAGTCACGTTTTCATATATCATAACCACAGATGACTTATTGCAGGTTCTCACAACCAGTTGCAGTAGCCTCAGGGGAGACCAGGACCCACCCTGATACATCAACATTAAACCACATTTACTGTTACTGAGAAAAAGTTTTTATTACAATCTTAAATTACTTCATAGAATTATAGAATAGTTAGGATTGGAAAGGACCTTAAGATCATCCAATTCCAACCCCCCTGCCGTGGGCAGGCACACCTCCCACTAAACCATATCACCCAAGGCTATGTCCAACCTGGCCTTGAACACCGCCAGCGATGGAGCATTCACA